>CAUYQG010164667.1:0-29690 GCA_963574415.1 Tarsius wallacei
TAATTCCGGCTACTTGGAAGGCTGTGGCGGAAGGATCGCCGGTGCCCAGCCGGTTGCGGCTGCGGGGGCCAGGCGCGGCCACTGCCCTCCGGGCGGGGTGCCCGCGGGAGACTCCAACCCAAAAAAAAAAAAAAAAAAAAAAAGAATTCATCTTTGTTTACCTGATCTTTTGAATCATAACCCATTTATGTTGAGGAAACTTGCAAGCTGAAAGCTCTTTTCAAAGTGGAAGAGAGACCAGTGGGCTTTTTTTTTTTTTTTTGGTGGTTGAGGGGGGAGAAATGACATTTGATCTCATTTTCTTCTTAAAATATGGAAGGCTTCACACATTTGCGTATCCATGGGCTTTAATGTAACAGAAAAGGGAAAGTTCACTGACACACAGATTTCACAGTGCAATAAAACCTCAGGAAACTATCACTTGTCAAGTTTTGATGTTGTATCAAAGAAGAATATCCACAATTATATAAAAAGGCTATATATTTGTAGATTTCTTCTTATATGAGGGGGGACCCAAAAGCCTGGAATTTATTTATTTAAAAATGTGTATTTATTCTTACAAGTTTAAACTTCAGTCACCTTCAAAGTACTCTCTGTTTGATGTAGTACCCTTATTGGGACACTTTTTCCACTGCTCAAAACAGCTTTTGAACTTGTCAGTTTTGATGTCTTTTAGAGCTTCTGCCATCTTTTGTTTCACCTCTTCCACATTGGCAAAACATTTCCCTTTGAGGACTTTTTTCATCCAGGGAAATAAACAAACAAAAAAAGTCTCATTGACAAGATCGGGTGAATATAGGGAGGGTGGGGCAGAGGAATTATGCTCGTTTTGGTAAAAAACTGCTGAATACTCAGCTCATTATGGGCAGATGTGCTGATAAATCACTCATCATGAAATAGGCAAACGTTTTGAAAGAATCTCCAAAAAATTTTACTGATGCTGTAAGCAGCCTTTAACAACGCTAGCAGGTACACTGATGAACACTTAACTAGTGAGAGAAGCCTGTACTACAAGGGACCATCTTCAAAACACAATTCTGGTTTTCTTTTTTTGGGGGGGAGTCCCCCTTATTATTCAACCAAAACAACATACTTTAATAGACTGAATGCAGGAATAAATATGAGAATCCAGATATCTTTTATTGAGCCCTATATTATAGATACGCACAAATTTTAAACAATGCAATATTTCTCACCACTTTATTGCTTGGAAAACAATGCTACTTTTCACAAAAACATACGAATCCATTTAATATTAATGGGTTTATTATTATTTAATATGTAAGTAAGTAGTAACATTTTATCAGTTTCAATTTATAATACTGTAAGTATCTGTAGATATGACTCACATGCACAAAAGTTCTATGGGGTCCTCAACAACTTTTAACTGTGTAAAGAGCTTCTATGAGCAAGAAAAGCTTGAGAATGAGTTTTAGAGAACATACAATTCAATACCACCTTTCACCAGGAGATGCCGCCATGAACATGCATTGCACACTCCCGACATGGCTTAAATTTGAGTTCTGCAGCACACACAAGTGACTTACATCAGTTTAATGGATCCAGAGCTGATGATGAGAAAGGAGACAATAGAGAGAGGAAGACCCTCTCTAAGACCTTTTTTTTTGTAGTAGAGATGAAGTCTGTCTATGTTGCCCAACCTGTCTTGAAATCCTGGGCTCATGCAATTCTCCCACCTTGGCCTTTCAAAGTGCTGGGATTACAGGTATGAGCCATTGTGCCCGGCCTGTCTTAACAAAACCTAAGAAGAATTTGTGATCAGACATAGGGAGGGAGAGAAGAAACCCAAAAGAGAGTATGGTCCCAAAGCTGCAGAGAGGAGCCAAGCACCCGTTGATTGGCATCACCTACACCAGCGAGTGCTCTTTCTGCACTGGGCTGGAGAGCATCTCTGGGTTCCCAGCTACAAATGAGGGCCAACTTGCCCCAAAGGAAGCCCTTCCATTGCTCTGGCTGTCTCTACATGAAGAGAAAATTCCTTAGTGTGACCTTCCAGCTACTGTGAGGCTTGATCTTCACTTCTTGCCAACCGTACACCCTAGAGTGTCCACAAATACGATTTCTCTCACCAAGTTTGCAGAATAGTTCACTGTGCAATAATACATCATAATCCCAGAGCTGTCTTATACATAGAGATAGCAATTCCCTAAGATCATGAAAAAGTATATGATATAGTCATGCAGTTTGTTCCTTGGGAAATCTATTCTGAGAAATCACATCCTCCCCAAAACCTATTGCCCAACCACCTGGAATACTGTGATGATTATTGCAGGCTACATATTGTGAGATCTCTATTCCTAATCATCCAGACTCATTGGCAATGTTTTCAAATGTGTATATTTCCCTTACATATTGATATTACTGCCCTTGAATGTAACTAGACCCTTCTAACTTGTAGTTGATATGAAATAAGAAATATAATTATATCACTGCATTGAGATTCAGTTCTGGAGAAGATCCCTTTTCTTTTCTGACATATCTTCTTTGTTTCTCATTCTGTATGTGAGTCCCTTTTGCTGTGCTGTCTTGGGATCACTATTTCTTCCTCCAGAGTTTCATTTCTCTGTCTTCCTCAAGGGAATCCCTGTGCCTTGTGCTGATTTAATATCCCCAGCCTGGCTCCGGCTGACTCACATTCACTCTCCTCCCACTCACTGCCAGATGGGAAAAGGCAGTGGCTATTTCTTCATTTGCAGAAGAGCGATCTTATATGGATCCTATATGTATGGGAGGAAAGTTTGATGCCATGGTGTAGCTCATTCCTCATGGTCTCTTCCGTCCTGCCTTTGGCGGGTCCAGGTAAACCAGCTTGACCATCAGTGTTGTAACTGGTCCACGCCCAAGACCCAACCCGAAGGACTGTCTATGAATTTCTGGAGGCTTATGCCCATGGGTCTTCTTGATGTTGCTGGCAAAGGGTGTAGTTGTTCCGTAGGTTATTGACTTTGCCATACAAAAGAGTTTCAGAGCAAGTTGCAGAGCGAGTCAAGTATAGTTTATTATAGACAGGAAAACACATTCAAGAAAAAAACATGGGTGCCTTAAAGAAAAGACCACATGTTTCTCTTTAACAAGAAGCTTTATATAAATTTATAGCAATTGTTAAGCAGACTATTCCATAAGCTAATTGTGGGGAGCTGTAGGTCTCCAATCATGAGTTTTGATCACTATCTCTCAATTTTTTAAGGTCATAAGGACCTTCTAAATAATGAAAATTGCTGCCTAACTAGATGTGAGCTTTTCTTAGAACATCATGTTTCTGTGTTTTAGGAATTCCTGATTGTTTCTGTGATTTACTGCACTGGTAGTTCCACATTCTAACGCACAAGGTGGTCAGGTCTGATATGACTGCTCAGTCAGATAAAGGTTGTGTATTGATAAGATGCCTGAGTGTTTAACTACCCTGTTCCTCAGTTATCTGAATTACATCTGCCTAAGAAAACTTGGCTAACTACATCCAAACTATTTGGATTCCCAGACTTCTAGTCTCTGCTGTGCCCCAGGGTTTATGAAATTCAAGGTTTCCTTTGAATTTTACCTGAAGCCCACCAGCCCAAAGCACTGAGGAGTACCATGTGCTTTATAGGGCATTTCAGGGGAGTTTAGAGCTGAACAGTGATCGAATCAGTGGGCTGGAAAGCACCAGCATTCTTCTTTGCCTGCCATCCCCTCACATGGTCCCAGCTGCCTTCCACCTTGCTCGCTCTTTCCCCCCATCTTCCCTTGGCTCTTGTGTCTTCTTTCATCTCTCCCTGTCTTCCTGGGTCAATAAGAAGTTTTTCTTCTGTTATGATTCAAGTAACGATTGGCTACTCCCTTTGATATCAATAAGTCAAAGGGGCAGGGAACTGGTAGAAAGAAGTTTATTTCTGAGTTCGAATTCAGGGAGCAGAGCTGGAGTTGAGGTATTTCTAAAATGGTTCTGCTCACCCTCCAGGCTTTTACAGTTCACTTCTATAAGTCCAGAGTTGTTAGTACCTGTACATTAGCCACGTGACCAGCAGAGCATTGTATAGAACTTGAGTTTCAGCCATATTTATCGATAGTGACATTTTCCAGTCCAGACTTCCTGGTGCCAGGTATCAGAGGTATCTCAGCTTTATCAGTAGGGCCTGGCAGAGGCGTTAATCAAACTTGCCATAGAGTAAAGGTAGTTTACAAGGCCTAAGACGAAAATGCTATACAAATCACAAAACTCATGGTTACATTGATACAAAAGTTATACAAATAACAAGGCTTATGATTACATTGATGCTATATTATTCAGACTTATATACACTCAGAAAAGGGAGTAAATGGGGATCTGCATCTTTCAGTTGATTGGGCGTAGTCTATAGGGAAGTCAAGGATCCCCTGAAGTTACTTACTGGGAGTGGATAGGAGATAAGGGGAACTCTCAGTAATGTAGTCAGGAATGTACAGGAGCGCTTGAACTTTTGCTATGCCCTTCTCTAGAGGCTGTGACAATATGGATGGACATTAGTGGGTCTCTATACCACTTCTTTAGGAAGGAATGCTGCTTTGCCCTCCCCTCTTCAGTTTGGCACCAGCAGGCACCTCAGCCTTTAAGATCTTGCCATCTATCCTGGCACATAGCAAGTTATTTTGAAAACAAACCTAAACACAAAAACAAGATGAGTCTTTTTTTTTTTTTTTTTTGACTAATAAAGGACACTTTTTTTTTTTTACCGCCTTATTATTTTAGCTTGCAGTTTCCCTTGCAAGCAGATCCCAAGTCAGGAATTTCTACAAGGGTGGTTTGTTTGGGAGGTGACTGTAAACAGAAGAAAGGCAAGTAAGGATCCGTCTGAGTAGCTGATGTACTTATGTGTCCTAAAGGTGCCAGGAGCATTCGTGGGCAAAAAATTGATAAGTTTATTCTGAAATCATATGGAAATACAAGAGACCTAGAACAGCCAAAACAACTGAAAAAAAAGCAACAAAATCGGACAACAAAACACTACCCGATTTCAAGAATTATTATTAATGTGGACAACCTTTAAAAACTCTGATGCTCAGGCCACACTGCTGCCTGAGTTAGTCTCAGTCTGTGAGTGTGAGCCCAGCAGCAGGAGTTTTTAAAACTTCCCAGGTGATTCCTCTGTGTGGCCCAAATTAAAAATGTACTGTCCTAAACCCACATATTTCATTATTCCTCTAGAGGGCGCCCCAGGCTTGTAACTGACAGGAGGAGAACTTAGGTCTAGATGGTCACCATTCTGAAAGCTATTTTTTTTCCCCGATAATCAGATAATGTGGGAGAAAAAAATAAAGACTATAAGATGGATGATCACTACTGATGGAAGTATTTTTTAAAATATACGTTAAGTATTTACCATGCATGGGGATTGAGAGCATCTTTATCCGCTTTTGATTCTGTGTTGATGACACCCTGGTGTAAAAAGGAGCATTTATTGCTTACAAATCCTAAAATAGTCTTCGTGGCCAACAGAACTTTAGATTTAGCCTGGGACTTGAAACCCTATAAAACTCGGCTCTGGGTTAACCTTCTAAGCAAGCGCTTCCAGCTCCTGTTCCTATGTGTTATCCTTTTGGTTTAAGCAGCCTGGTCTAATCACCTTTTCCCAAACGGGAGGTCCTGCTGCCCCCTAGGTTAAATGGTTCCTTCCTAGGATACTTCTGATTCTCTCCAGCCCTCAAGGACATCCTCCTCCCCCTCCAACCCCCAGCCCTGTCACACCTCTTCTCTGTTGCCCATTAAGAACTTGTTATATGTTGCCCCGGCTCATCCTATGCCCCTCCATAATTTTGAATTGTCTTATACATTGACCAATTGTGTGCTTTTTGAGCCTTGGGACCCCATCTTTAATTTAGCAATGATCAGTAGTATGCTTTCACTCATAAGTACCCTGAACATTTATCGTAATACTATAAGAAAGGGATTGGCAGTAGCCAGAAACTGCCGGGGTTGGGGGGGAACACATAACATTAATAAGGGTACCTGATCTCAAACCAGGCAAAGTGGGGACCCAAGGGAAGCCCAAGCTTTACCTGTACGATGTCCAGTTGTATACCTAATCCTGAAAGATACCCCAGATCTTCTCTCTATATGTAAACAACGATCAGTAATGTGTGTAGATGGTGGATCCATATTGGCTTGATGAAAATATTCCTTATGCATAAAGTGAATTTGAGAAAGAAGCTATGTTTTGCCAGTTTCTACCTGGCACTGAGCATCCTTCCTGGAACAGAGCGGGCACTTAATATGCCACTGTTGACTGAGATGGTTGCTTCCAGGTTCAATATTTGTTTGCATAGGAATGTGATGATCTTTGAGCCTATTCTTTATGCTGAACCTTTCTTCCTTCTCTGCCCCTCCCGCTTGGCTTCCTCATTTGCTTTCTTCTCTGACTCACTTAAAGAGACAATTTGGTGTGAGTACATGTTATTTCCTTTCCTTGTGCTCTGGACTGTCCTTTCCCCTCCCCTCCCCTCCACTCCATTCCGCTCCCTTCCCCTTCCCTTCCCTCCCCCCCCTCTTTTCTCCATCTCCTCTTTGTCTTACTTATACCTGTACTTTTTAAATTAATATATTAAATAAGACTGAAGTCGTGATAAGGGTAAATAATATTTTAGATACTTGCAGCAACTTGAATGCAGTCTGCACATATCTGTGATTTTATTAGTGACAAAGTCATAGGAACTGACCATACTACTCTGGTTTATCAACTTACATTCATAATTGAACAAAATGTTACATTTCAGTAGAGTTTAGTGAAAATAAAGATGTCATTTTTCCCCATATAAATTCATGGATCCTCTTTATTCCATTCAAAAACACCACGTGGCAGGGAGGTTTTTGGTCTCCCAGGTTAAGAAACTCTTCTAGAAAAATATGTCAAATACATGATTTTTCTTTAATGGTCAGATCTCCAATGACTTTCTTCCCCTTCCATACTTTTTTTTTCTTTCTCTTTCTATTACAAAATTAAATTTTCAGACCTGGCACGGTGGCTCACGCCTGTAATCTGAGCACTTTGGGAGGCTGAGGCGAGAGGATGGCCTGAGCCCAGGGATTGGAGACCAGCCTGGGCAGCTGGATGAGACCTCATCTCTACGATAATAAAAGAAAAAAGAATTAGCCAGGTGTTGGCATATGCCTGTGTGTCCAGCTACTTGAAAGACTGAGGTGGAAGATCGCCTGAGCCCAGCAGGTGGAAGCTGCGGTGGCTGTGAGTGTGCCACTGCACTCCAGCCTGGGTGACAGAGTGAGACTCTGACTCAAAAAATAAATAAATAAATTCTCAAAAAAGTTAAGTTGCTATCTTTGAGTGCAAATTCCTGTGGGACACCTGAAACCCTCCCTCTCAGTGGCTCTCAAGCTTCCTGTGCATCAGAATCACCTGAAGGGCTTGTTAAAACCCAGATTTCAGGGCCCATGCCCAGTACTTTGATTCAGGTGGGGCCTGGGAATCTGCATTTCCAACAAGTTCCCAGGTGATGCTGAAGTTGTTGGTGTGGGGTACCTCTCTGAGGGTCCCTTCCTTCTACAGAGTTTGACATTCTGACCTTCCAACAGCTTGAGCTGGGTAAATGATGGTCTTGGAAGGTGACTGATGCAGTCGGAGAGAAGCAAGAAGAGCCCTGGCGTGTGGTCACTGGCACTGGGACCATGGAGGAGGAGCTCAGGGTGGCCCCTGTGTAGGCACTGGAGACAGAGCTGGTGTGGCAGGTGACATGGATGCCCTACCCACACAGTGGTCCTTCCTGAGTGTGCCAGTGTCTATTCACGCAGCTCCTGGTATGCTGGTGTTTTCCAGCAAACAAAGAATTTCTCCTGTTCCCCCAGAGTCTGTTCCAGTGCACGCAGGTGAAGTGACACCGCTGGTGGCAGCTGCCAACTCATGGATTTCATGAAGATATTCCCTGATCTCCCGGTTCTCAGTGTGGTCCACAAGGATCGGCAGAGATCCCCAGCTGGCTTGAGACCCTGTTGCCCACAGCACTAATATCCATGAACCGATCTTGCTTTAAAGGCCATCTCCACCCCTTCCACAGTCTCTCCCCTCTCTCTTCCCACTTGCTTCTTATTTGGAATTGCTTTCCAAATAAAACCACCTGTTCCCAAGTGCTTGCCTCAGGAAACCCAGTCTAAGATGTGTATTCAAATCCCAGCCTGTCCCTCACCCTCTGAGTTATGATGGATTAAATCTTGATGGATCAAAACTCCATTTCCTTTGAAGATGGGACGGACTGAGTTGATCAAGAAGGACCCTGGACCAGTGCCTTGCATTGCAGCATAGGTCTCAGTAGATGTTAGTTTCCCCTCTTTTTAAATTAAATTAAATGAATTTTTTTTAGAGACAAGGTCTCACTCTGTCACCCAATCTGGAGTACAGCGGTGTGATCATAGCTCACTATAGCCCTGAACTCCTGGGCTCAAGGAATCCTCCTGCCTCAGCCTCTTGAGTAGCTGGGACCACCATGCCCGGCTAATTTTTTTGATGCTTTGTAGAGATGAGGTCTCACTATATTGCTCAGGCTGGTCTTGAACTCCTGCCTTGGCCCCCCAAAGTGCTAGCATTATAAATAGGCACTACCACACCCAGCTTTATTTATTTTTTATTTTTTGTAGAGATAGGGGTCTCTTTATGTTACCCAGATTGGTCTCAAATTCCTGGTCTCAAGTGATCCTCCAGCCTCAGCCTCCCAAAGTGTTGGGATTACAGGGTGAGCCACTACACCTGTTACTTCCTTCCTCATTCTCTCTCTCTCTCTCTCTCTCTCTCTCTCTCTCTCTCTCTCCTTCCCTGCGTCACCTATCTACCTACCTATCTAATTTTTATAAAGACAGAGGTATTGCTGTTTTGCCCAGGCTGGTCTCAAACTCCTGCCCTCAAGTGATCCTCCCGCCTCAATCTCCCAAAGTACTGGGATTACATGTGTGAGCCACTGGGCCTGGCACATCCCTCCTCTTTGGATGCTGGCTGCTTTCTGGGAGGCAGTGAGAAGAAGGCAGAGGAAAGGTTGAATTTGCCAGATCCACGAACTAGGCAGGCGAGGGGTTTGCCTCAGGCACGGCGAGATGAAAGAGTGGGCAGATAAATTCTCCATCCCCCAAGCATGCAGTCCTCACTCTTGAAGCATCCCACTGACTGAGTAGACACATTTCTCATGGCTCCAGTGCTGTGAGCTGCCTGCTTCTGTTCTGAAATTTACCAACCCTCCTTGGCAACGCCTTCCTCCACAAAATACATTTGATTTTAGTTGTTAGGTTTTGGGTGGAGAGAACGTCTCATTGATTAGAGAATGGCATTCTTCTTGCCCTTCTCTTTCCATCTCATCTCAGGAAGTGGTTTTGTCTTTTTTTTTTTTTTTTACAATTTTGATAATTTTATAGCAGAAATATTAATGAGATGGCTGGTGTTCACTGCGTCATTTGAACACGAACCTTCATTTATTTATGGTTTAGCTCTGCAAAAGAGAAAGAAAAGAGTCTTTGAATTAATTTCAGAATTCTTTGCTCAGCAAGCCTCCCTGCTCTTCCCAGCCGATAATGTGATGTTGAAACAGAACCCTAGCAAGGGACGTTGATGGGGAGGAGAGATCAATACGGGTTGCCTCTTCCTTCCTGGCCACTTTGTGTGGGTTTCAAGCAGGCTCTGTCTGTGGGGACGTATTTCTGGGTACATTTGCTGCAGGCAGACACATCTGAGGGGCAGAAGTAGAGCGAGACAGAGACAGAGAACGCGAGGGGAGCCAAAGCAGACACATATTTAGTCACAAATCCATTCTTCCGGCAATTAAAAGTAATTTTACAAGTCAGCTTTTAGAAATTCCAAAGAGAGCATCCTTCTGAGAATGTACTTTGAGGCTGGGAGCTTTGGGCTCTGGAGAGGGCTTCATTCTGCTTTCCAGCCCTCCACGCTGTCTTAGCCTGCTGAGCCAGCACAAGGCGGCTCATCTATCTGGCTCCTGGCAGGGCTGTGAAGGTGCCATGGGTCAGGGAAATCAGGGCCCATTTTAAACAAATAGAATTTGAGATGCAGATGACTAAAGGCTCTGGAGCTGCAAGGAACCTATCTTTGATCGCTCATGGTAGTCTGTTTCCTTAACCCTGGTGGTCTGCTCATTTCCTGGATTTGTATTGGGCACGTTGTTATTTTTTTTGCACAGTACCATCAGGATCTTGGAAAGCTTTCTTATGTAAACACTTTTAACCTTCAGCTTCACTGCATGACCTATTGGTTATGCATGGCGTGTCTGTGCGTGTGTGTTTGTGTGCATAGAGGTAAGATGACAAATATCAAGTATATGCATGTGTGAACACACACACACACACGTGGTGAGGGAGAGAGAGATTCTTAAACACAGAGCTCAGAAATTGGCATTTGATTCAGTTGGTAAGAGAAGTCACTGAAAGTTTGTGAACAGGGGATTGATTAAAATCTATATTTTTGCTCAAGAAATTCACTCTGGTAACGGATGGATAGTTGGGCAAGGATAGGTCATGGTGGAGGCTGGTGATTAGAAGCAGAAAGAATAGTCTGGATGCTCCTGAAAATCAGTTGGATAAGAAATAAGAAGAGATATCCCAGAGATCCCCACAACAGTAACAGACATGAAGCATTTGAGAGACATGGAAAGAACAGATGTTCATGGCGTGGTGATTCTATGTGGGAGGAAACAAAAGAAGGAGCCACAGGTATTTCAGAAATGTGACGTGTTTGTCTATCCACTTCTCCGTCAGAGACTCATTAAAAGACTAACACCCAGTTATTTATGGTGCTAGAAAGAACTTGGGAGGCAACTCTGTTGCCTTTCCTAATGACTGTGTCTTCCAGCAGCTGCCTTCTTCATATCCTTTATCCTTCCTTTTCTTAAACCCTTGCATTCCCATATGCAAAAGAACTTCTTCCTTAAAGGCAGTTGGTTTTGAGAATTCAATTTTATACAAAATTATTTTGCATTATAAGTAAAGAGATCGGTCTTTTAATATTGGATATACTCTGTTTAATATGGACTTTGGCTTTCTTTTGTAAGGTTCTATCATCTTAGAGAGAGAAAATGGCCTCCTCATCTTTAGGGTGGGAAGAAAGTACTTGGGAGCACACAGGAGACCTGAACTCTGGCCCTCAAGCTCTCTAGGAATGGCAAGACTCAAGGAAAGAAGAAGGTGTCAGCATGAATGTCCTTAAAGGCAGGGCATAAAGCACTGTGACCTTGGGGAACTGAGTGTCCTTAGTGGTTCATTCTGCGGTCAGTGGGGAGGACACTCGTCAGGGACACCCTTGTAGTTTTCCTGAGCCAGACTCCTCTTTTATTATTATTTTTGGATGTCACATAAAATAGCTATGAGTTCTTTATGATCTAATAGAGGTGTTGGAGAAGCCCCAATAAAGACCAGTATGGGACATCTTACTGGCCTTCTTGAGCAGAAGCTGGGATCTAGGCTTGATTTGCTTTAAAGAAATTAAATGATTCATCTACCCCAATATTGTGAACCACAAATATCCATTATGATGATTAAGATGCAGGGCCCTGCACTTTTCTTGGGCTAGGCTTTCAGAGGTGTCTTCTATGGTTGATTTAATTGGATTTACCTTGCTGTGAAACTCCCAGTGGCATGGACTTGCAATGCTGGAGTAGAAATTCACTACTGTCGGTATTGTTGGTGTCCCGGGAAATGTAAGATATGCTGTGGGTAATTGTTTTGACCCTTCTTGAAGGTATAAATATCTCCAGAATGGGTTCTGTCTGAGCCTTGCCTGTGATAATTTCATGCTTGTTATATCATACTAAAGATTAAAATTGGGCATCCCAAATCACTGGTGTAGTTCCCAAGTTAGAGAAGTTCAAAGTGAGCCAGGTTGGACTGGAAAACATTGGAGGTGGGACTAAATCCAAGCATGAATCAGAAGCAGTATTCTAGCTATTGCCTAATTGCAGAAAATTGAACAATTGCATGTTATACAATGAAACCTGAATGGCCAAGCCCATATATAACATTCAAAACCCAAGGGTGGTTCTAGCCTACCTTCAAGCTGTGGGAACTGGTTACATTTCTTGTATCTTTTCTTCAGAATGCCTTCTACTTTCTGTCTCCAAGAACATCAGTGGTTACAAGAATCAATTTGAGTGTGCCCTGTTCCTGTTGAGAATTACTCTTGTCTGAGAATTTCCTTTTTGTGTGTTTTCCATATCCTTAAACTAGCACTCAGTTTTATTAAATCAAGAGGTACATTTTATGTTTTATCATCTATGTAGTTTCTGACATGCTAGAGCATTCCTGTTACACCGATTAAGACACAAGTGTGTTTGTGAATGTTTGAGAGGCTATCTTCTTCACTATAAACCCATGATTATAAATATATAAAGGATTGTAATTTAAAGAGCTTATTTAAGCCTCACCATATCTTGCGAGGTTAGTACTATTACCTCTGCAAGATAGGAAAGCCAATTTTGAGCAGAAATGTATACACAGGAATTTTTTTTTAACTGAAAGAAAAAAGAATTTGTTAATTCTTACATTCTTCAACTAAGATATAGTAAGATATAGCCATGTCCTGTGGAAATTCTGAGATAATTCTTAAAAGAAAAAAATGTGTGTGTGTGTGACATATATATGACATGCATATATATCATTTCTATCAAAAGGAAAAATGCACATATGCACAGTAAAAATGTTTGGTAAGGTTGAATTTAAAGTAACAATAGTGTGTTTTTCTTTCATTTTACCTCCCTGTGTTTTGTAATATTTATCCAGGAGTCTGAATTTCTTGTGTCACAAAAACAATAATGTGTTAATGTTAGGGTCCGGAGGGGGGCACAGCACTGCTCTGACATGCGGTGGGTGGTGGTGGGGGTGTGTGTGCTGGTAACCAGAGATCCAAGTAACACAAAGATTTGCAACACAAAGTGATGAAGAAAGAAAAGATTTATTTAAGAAAGAGATCACTTCCCACAGACAGGGCCAGCACTCTAAGTTGAGTGTGGCCCCACAGCCTCCCAAGCCCCCGACTTAAATTCTCTACCCTGGAGATGTTACAATCAAGTAGACGTGACTGCTGTGACTTCCTTGCTGACCATTTGTGGATGATTTGCAGACCTGAGGAGGGGAGGGGTCTGGTTCCCGCTTCTCAGGCTCCAAGTAGATGATTTGTAGACCCTGAGGAAGTGAGGGGATCTGGTTCCCAGGTACCAGGTAGCGGTCTTATCATCTTCAGCTGTCTGTTTTAAGATTACAGTGGGCAGATACTTGTCATGTTTGAGGGATCTGGGTTTCTGAAAAGACAAAGTCAGCAAAGTTAATCTTTACCTAAAGAATACATTCCTCCAGGGCACAGTTTCTGCTTTCTTATAATTGCGTTAGGGTTTAGGAACAAACCACTCTCTGTTCGTCCTCTCAATGTGGACAAGTAAAAAGAAGTTAGTCGTTAACAATCTGAACTGTTCAAAGGTGTGTGCTATAAGGCAATAAAAGACACCACCCATCATTCAAGGCAACAGGCACAAGTTAGAAGATTCATAGTCAGGGACTCCGTAGATGGAGAAACTTGCATTTAACCAGAGGAGAATATGGCCTTTAATTTCCAGCTCAGTCCTAACATTCTGTAACTTGGAATTCTTCTCATATGGGTTATGCTTTCCAAACCTAATTATAAATACTCAGACATCAGGACTCCTGGTCACTTAAAGTGTTGGGATATTTTTAACCCATGTAAAATACGAAATAGCCTCAGCATGTATTTTTTTTTGTTCAATGTGAGCAAAGTGAAAAAGGTTCTGAACTGTGTGTAAGAGCTGGCTGGTTGCATAGGAACTGTCATTCCCCAAAGAGACTTGATTCCTTCTGACCACCTGGTTTCATCCTTCCCTGAGAGTGAGCTGAGTTAGCAGCTCATAATGGCAGACTGCTAACCCTGCTTTCTACAGAGTAAATGATTTGGCAAATAAAGCGTAACCTATATTTTCCTTAAAATATCCCCTTTCTCCCCCACAAAAACATTTTAAGTGGTACTGATCTTCCTATCCAGCCAAGTTGAAAAAGCAAAGGGAAGACCCCCACACCACTGTCTGCCCATGGGGAAGCCATGTCCTCAGTCACTCTGGCTGAAGCAAACACCTTGCTCTGCTGTAGAAAAGAGAGAAGCTATTTGTAGAGGATCAAAGCAGATCAAAGCAATGCATCCTCATCACTGCAAACACGAGCTGAGGGATCTCTCCAAGAGATTTCAGCCATGTCCTGGGTCACCCAAGCCTTGCGTTGTGAAATGAAAGGAACCCTGTGAATAGAAACACCAGCCACTGGAGCCCCATAAATGAAAGAACAGACACAAAATACTGAGCCCATTTTCTTCACATTCCTCCTCGTTTTTCCTCTTAGATGATTTGTTAGGCTGCTGGGACCTGGAGGGCTGGCAGGCTCCAAGCCTGCAGGTCCTATGGATGCTGAGCAGTTCTCTATTTGTTCTGAGTAACTGATCAAAAAGCAAAGAGGAGGCTGGCGGTGGCTGCTGCGCAGGGCGTGGTCTTCGGAAAGGGCCCCTCTTGGCTCGCTAGAAGCCCAAGCCTCACCTGCACGCCATTTACTTATGTAGAAAACCCTTGCATGAACCCCACAAAAATTTTAAAAAATGGATTGCAGAACAACAGCAACACCACCAGAAAGAGCATCTCTCTCTCCTTAAGTAATCCCACGAGGGTTTTTGGGAAAATTTCATGAGAAAAAAAATAAAGTCCAACAAATGAGGAATTTTGTTTTGCCTTTCTTGTTATCTTTAGGTGAAGAGGGGAATATGACACAGTTTTTATTAAATAATTATAGGTAGGATATTTTGTTGGCATCTGTGTCTAGTTTTACTTGGGATTTCCAACTCCACAAGCCAGTGAGTCTTCAAAGCCCACAATTTTTTTTTTGAGCCAGGGTCTCACTCTGTTGCCCAGGCTTGAGTGCAGTTGCATGCTCATGGCTACTACAACTTCAACCTGCTAAGTTCAGGCTGTCCTTCCACCTGTCTTCCAAGTATCTGGAACTACTTGCGTGTGCCACCACATCCGGCTAATTTTTTCATTTATTATAGAGTCAGGATCTCACCAATTGTTCAGGCTGGTCTCGAATGCCTGGGCTCAGGCAATTCTCTCGCCTCAGACTCCCAAAGTGCTGGGATTACAGGTGTGAGCCCACCATGTCTGGCTAACAATTTTAACTTTGCTCATTGATTGCCCCAAACCACAGTTCTGAACTCCAAGTATTTTAGTGTGTCTAAGTCTTTGCACTTTATTTTATTATGTCTAAGTCTTCACTGTTTTCCTCTGTGTGCAATGTATTGCAAAGATAGCCCTACAATTAAAAGAAGAAAATATTTTTTTAAAAACAAAGAAATATGGCATCACCCATAAAGTATCAGTTATTTTTATATTGTTTTACTTTCTTCTGGTCTTGATGTGTGCTACTTCTGGAGCATATTTATTTTACAGATGTATTTGTAGAATAATCTAATTGACCAATGTTTTATATTCTGTTGTTTTGAGTTAACTTTGTGCCATAAACACCTTTTTCAGTTTATAATGGTTATAAAAATAATAAATAATGATCATTTGTAATTGCTCTGTTACATAATAGGATGTGACGGACCATAATTTTCTAAGCCTTCTTTTATTATTGAATTTTTGGGCCATTTTATATTCACACTATTATGGATAATGATGCAACAACAGGCTCCTTTTATATTTTAATAAAGACCCAAGCTATCATTTGACTCCTTAATGGTTAGTAAAGATACCACCAGCTGTGTCATTGTGTACTGGTGTCCCTTCTATATTATTATGATGCCATTAGCCTGTTGCATTTAAGGCATGCACTTTCTACTGACTGGCTTTCAGGGAAACTAGAATTGAAACACTGCACCCATAGTGCCTCTTGTGTTTGAAAATGAAGTTCATTTAAAAAAAGCAATTTAAGAAGGTTCAAAAGGAACTTGATTAACTGGAACAGTTGAGTGGAGAGTGTTCAAGCTAATTGAATTTCCTGATATATGTTACTGCTGTTATTATTAGCTCTTATTTATATGGAAGTTGCAGGTTGAAAAAACAATTTTCATGATATAATGCTTTACATCATGTACCTTGGGATAAGGAAAGAAAAAAACATCTTGTTCCCTCTTTATCCTGGTTCCCGACAATATATGTGAAACATTTATCTCTCTGTGTCATCTCAGTGCCATAAGTTGTCTCTCGCAGGGATTCCATCCATAGAAATTTCATCCCTTTGAATGAGTGCCTTGCAGACTCATCTGGAGTCATTTGGAATGCTGTGATGATGTAACAATGTCCATTCAGTTGGAGTAGAGTGGCCTTGATGTGGTGATACTTGAGAATTGTCTTTGGGACCTAAGGCATCCCTTGGGTTGGAACAAAATTCCAGACATGAGTATTTGGGCCCACCTGTTTGCTCTTTCTTATCATAGTGCTTGCCACACAAATTCCAGTGAACTGAGAACTTGGGCATTTAAGACCCATAGAATTCCAGAACTTGTAGAGAGTGTGAGCATCTTCTAGGAGATGAATTCAAAGCCCAGAGGAATCATGAGCTTCTTTCAAGGGTCGAGACTCGACTTAAAACCCTACAGTTGTGACTTGTCCTCCAGTGTTCTTTCTTCTACTTCATGGTTACATTGAAAGTTCTGTCACATCTACTCTTGGGTCTTTCCTTGAAACAGCCAGGAGCAGTTGATAGAGCATCATTCAATACATCCACAGACCTTGTTCTTGGTTTTGCTATAGACTCACTTAGCAGGACAGCATTAAATAAAAAAGCAAGAACTTTGGATTTACTGACGTTCTTTTGTTTATCTGATAACCTTTTACTGTATACCTACATTGCATTAGGATATGTGCTGGGTGCTCAGAACACAAAAACAAAAGACACAATATTGAGACAATATGAGACGGTAGTCAGACAGATCAGGGCTTGAGTCTCAGTTCTGTCATTTATTAGCCATTAATTTGGGAAAATTTCTTGGCAGCTCTACCTGTGTAGAGTAAAACAAGAAATTCTAGAAGTCTAGTTGTCCTCCTCCACTGCTCCATACTCCTTTCCTTATGTAATGAGAAACACCTGAGTCCATGAATCTCTGAAGGGGGTATATTTTAGTCTGCCCTATCTTGCCTTAAAAACATGGTGATGCTTGGGTATCTTTGGTGAGAAGAATAAGGGATGGAACAGCAGTGAACCACCTCAGATATTGAAAGATTCAAGAATAGATTTGAGTCTCTCTGCTGGATAGCATTGGTCCCAAGAAGGGGAGTCACTTCTGAAACCAATGAAGTTGTTTCTAGAGGTCATTTCTTGTCCAACCAAGAGTTCCACAGGCCTATTGAGCTTGATGACTTCTCATCTGAATCCAACCCAGGCACATTACCTCTCAAAAGCCCCTGGGATCATGATAAGATTCAGTCACAGCACACGTCCACTGGAGTAGCCAGAAGTGTGAACATGTTTTTGGCTTGCTGCTGTTACTCTCTACATAGGTAGAGAGGTCAAGTCATTTAAAAAAATTTTTTAAAGAGCTAAAGAAGGTAGGAAGAATTTCATAATCCTTGGAGAACTTTTGCAAGTTTTTCTTTTATACATTTTGAGAAAAACCTGCCTTCCCTCCTGATGTGCAGAGCTGCTCAGTAGGGTGCAATTCTGAGCTCAGAAAAGGATGATGAGACTTCCTGGGATCAGAGGAGCTCCTGCTTCTTCAGATTCCAAATTGGAACACTAGTCAAGGTGGACCAGAATGACTGGCCGAAACCCATGGACAAGGCAGAGTGACAGCAATTCAGAAATAAAGGCCAAAGCATGACAGGACTGATGGGGTAGACCTAGCATTGACCCTCAAGGGATGCAGTGGGCGATCTTCTGGTTTCCAAAAATGGCACGTGCAGTGCCCTGGGGATCAAGTTTTGAATTTGCAAGATTATATAATGCTGCAATTTTATGACTCTATGTATGTGAGTGTGGAACATAGAAGCTGTTTCGAGATTTTTCTGCCACAGCCTATACAAAGATATAACTGGCAACCTTTCTCATGGCAGAACAAAAAATAGTAGTAAAGATCATAATACATAATCTCTGGCAGGGCATTTCTTTTGAAGGACATCTTGCCACCCACATCCTGAGCAGTGTCTTCACCATGCATCGATCTCATCATCAAGGCTTAAAACATGGAAGACATCTTCCATGTAGCATTTTTCTTCCCTCATCTTTTGGTCACCATTTCTTCATAATTCCCCTTTGTTTCTTGGCTGTAGACCCCTGCCCTCTCACCAGGCCCATTACTATCCTATACTATCCTATACTTATCCTTCTATCCTTCTCTTCATTCCATTCGTCCTCCCAATTTCTGCCATAACTTACTCAAATCAAGATATAATAATGGCATGTTCTTGCTAAAGAATCTGTGGTGGATATTGACTGCCTGCAAAAGAGATCCTAAACTCCTTTGTCTATACCTGTTTGCCCTTCTAGGTCCATATCCTACTCTTTCTCAATACTTTTAAATTTTTTTCTTTTTTTCCATACGGGGTCTTCTATCTCTCAAGCTGGAGTGAAGTGGCATGAGCATAGTTCACTGCAATCTCAAACTCCTATGCTCAAGCAATCCTCCCACCTCAGCCTCCCAAGTAACTTGGGACTACAGCTGTGCACCACTACATCTGGCTGATTTTTTTAAAAAAAATTTTTTTGTAGAGATGGTGTCTCACTATGGTGCCCAGGCTGGTCTCGAACTCCTGGTCTCAAGCCATCTTACTGCCTTGGCCTCCTAAAGCGCTGGGATTACAGGTGTGAGCCACTGCTCCAGACCCCATTTCTTAACACTTTCTTTACTGTACTCATGGGTTACCTGAATTATTAGATTTGCCTTATTTACCCCTGTGGTTCTTTGCTCCTGGGGCAGCATCTTCCCCCTTTTTCTACCTTTTGAAATCCCATCTTTGGTATTTTCTTTTCCTCTTTGATCTGCATTTCCCCTCCGATTTAGAAATAATGTATCCTTCCTCCATACACCCATTGCAAGTTGTTTGGACATTCTTCCCGATAATGTCTTGGATCTAAGAGTCAAGAACCCAGAAAAGAAGCCTATGCTAGGAATATATATCTGAGAGTTTTTATATATGATGTGAATGTCATGGAGGTAGATGAGACTACTTAGAAGAAAGTATAACTAGACAAGAGAAGTGGACCAGAAGAAACGCCAACATTTGGAAGCACAGAGATGTGGCTCTGTGTCACCTTCATTTGGTCATGGATGTCTAGCACAGAGCAAGCATCAATAATTGTTCATTGAATTAAATGGAAGAGGTAGCAATTGTTCCCTTTTCCTGTGTGCTAATCTGTAAGTCATGTCTTTCCTACCAACCACTTTCCTAATGGATAGATTTATGCATTCATTCACAAACATTCAAAGACCACTTCTTTATAACATGCACTAGTGATAGACTCATATAACAATGAACTGATGAGATGTTTACAAGTGCATGAAAAAGACAGACATGGAAATAGGTTGAAATTTACAATATAGTACAGTGAATGCTATCACTGGGGCAAAAATGGGCAAGATTATCTCTTCTTTGTCACCTGTATGAGAGAAAAGATGCAGTTTGGGCTTATCTGAAAGTTAGTGTGGAAACACCATTATCTAACAGTATAGCAACAACCAAAAAAATGTCTCTCAAATCCTGATGCTCAATGTTTCTTCAGGGGTTGAGAGACATCATGGTGCAGTGATAAAACCCTGAACAATTATCAAAGAGATCTGGGTTTAATACCTGATCTTGTCAGTTATGTGCTACCCAGGGTGAGTTAGTAAACCTTCTCTAAACTCAGAGCTGTCATATGGGGATAATAGTATTTCTCCCTGTGGGTCTGAGATAGAGACAAATTTCTGTGTAAGAACATATATATCACTCTTCATTTTGCCATTGTTATTGTGATTAGTGTTCCCTTTCCTTCAAGTGTAGCAAGGAAAGTGGAAACTGAACTGGAAACTCTTAACTCCCAAGAATGTACTTTTGTTTACAAATTGAAAATTACTTAAAACCTGAGGAAGGGAAAAGAAAAAAATAACTTTTTAACTCTCTTCAATGGATTGGGAAGTAGAGATTACTTTTCCTTATATTCAAGCATACCCAATGCCAGCTAATAGGAAGTTTTATTATGCTTGTATGTGAAGTTAAATGAGTCACCTCAGGAAGCAATGGGTGAAATGAATGTTTGTAAGACAGGCAAACTATTTCTGTGTACCTCTTTCTATTTTTCTATTAAATGAGTCACAGAAAGGAAATATGAAACTGATTCTTTGGAGGCCAACCTGGTAAATAAAAAATCCAACCCAAAACTTAATAACAGAGAAAACAGTACTTGT
This sequence comes from Tarsius wallacei, assembly GCA_963574415.1. Lineage (NCBI taxonomy): Eukaryota > Metazoa > Chordata > Mammalia > Primates > Tarsiidae > Tarsius > Tarsius wallacei. Next base: position 20,397 of record CAUYQG010164667.1, read on the forward strand.
ATTACTCCCCCGAATGGGAGCTCGATGACACAGTTGAAGCTAATGTTCATTGTTTTTGAAAGCAAGAAAAATTGAACTACAACTTTCCTTGTTCTCAGATAATGAAGAATGGAATTGAGGTTGGAAAGGACACTTTCCGTAGTCCGTTGACTCTAAATAAACGTAATGGTGTTGTGCAACCCCCGATGCCCGAGACCAGCATCCCACCAGATTCATGGTTTCAAAGATTCTGATTACTCATTGCCAAGTTAAGAATCAATCCCCAGTCTGGATGGTATAAAACAATTAACTCTCCTAACTCATGATTTCTTAGGTCAGGAATTCAGAAAGGGTTTTGCTGGACGATTCTCTGTTCCATGTGGCAGGGACTGAAGTCATATGGCTACTCTGCAGAGTCTAAGATGGCTTCACTCATGCCTCTGGCACCTTGGAAGACTAAGTTCAGTTTTGGTGTCCAGAATGGAGTGCCTACAAAGGACTGCTTAGGCTAATTGGATGTCTTCCATGGTGGTTCAGAGTTCCCAGAGTGAGCGCTCCAATAGGCTGAGTGGAAGTTGCAAGGCTTCTTATTCTACTGCATTATATTGGTCAAGCAAACCACTAAAGGCAGCCCAGATTCAAAGGGAGGGGACTGAGAGATGAGCTCTTAATGGGAGGATAGGCCAACTAATTTATGAATATTTTTATTCTGTTATATAGACTTACACCTGGGTTATAAGTGCTAGGGATTCTTCAACTAAATTTCTTCATGATATACTATTGCTCAACTCTGGATAAGCACATTTCTGTGTGCTCATCTGAGAGTTTTCTCTGGCCACAGTGTTTTTCTCAGCTCACTCAACGGTCAGGCTGGAAAGGCTAGGACTTATGCTTGCCTAATGACGCTCAACTAATTATGGAGAGCAGGTGGAGGATAAATATCCTACCTCCTTGCTTCTCGGTGAGACAGTTCTAAAATTATGCCACCTCTCTCTCTCTCTCTCTCTCTGAGTTGAAGTGTTGCTGCTTTGTCAACCAGACTGGAATGCAGCGGCACAATCATGGCTTACCACAAACCCGAAATTCTGGGTTTAGGCGATCCTTTCCGACTTAGCCTCTCAAGTAGGGTTTTTTAATTTTAATTTTTGTAGAGTTAAGGTCTCGCTACGTTGCCCAGGCTGGTCTCAAATTTCTAGCTCAAGAGCTCAAGTTCTGGGATTACAGGCATAAGTCACTGTTCCTGGACATTTCTTTAAGACTCAATTGGATCATTCATAAGTTAAAGATCATTGACTTGATGGTGATTAAACCGAGAGTTGCTTTTTCTCAAGGGTCAGAAGTTGTGTCAGGACTAGAACTCTGGTCTTCTGATTCCTTGGTCACTGTTCTTGCCTCTGTAGCATGCTATAGGGTATTGGACTGGTTACCTGAGCTCTTAACCCTATATGTATACATAAACATGACTGGATGACACCATCAAGATGCTTTTGTGTACACACACACACACACACACACACACACACACACCACACACACACACACTTGCCGCCAGTAAGTAGCTTGCCTTGGTCGGTTCCCTAATCAAGACTAAATTGTATTCTAAAATCTATAAAACAAAAGATTGTTTATCTCACAAGGTTAGTTTATTAAAAGGAAAACAAGGATGCTTTGTCAACTTGCTTCACTCTCAAAAGAACGGCAGCCACCTTTTGATTTTATAACCAATGGCATACCCAGATTATTAGAGGTGGGAGCAAAATGTTTTGCAACATCTCATCTATACAACAAAATTATTTCAATGATAACCATGCAATAACCATTAAAATAATTATTCTCTCTACTTGATAATTATTTCTAGATTTAGCCTTTAATTTTAAAGCAATTAACAATTTAAAAAGTAACATTTAACTGAAAAAATAGTCTCAAATCCAGTAAAATGTTTAATGCATGAACAAAAATTCACTGTTGGCTGGGCATGGTGGCTCATGCCTGTAATCCCAGCATTTTGGGAGGCCAAGGTGAGACAACTGCTTGAGCCCAGGAGTTTGAGACTGGGTTAGGCAACATAGTGAGACCTTGTCTCTACAAACAATAATTTTTTTAAAAGTAGCTATTGTGGTGGTGTGCATCTGTAGTCCCAGCTACTCAAGAGGCTGAGGGGGTAGGATCACTTGAGGCCAGGATTTTAGTGCTGCAATGAGTTATGATTGCACCACTGTACTCCAGCCTGGGTGACAAAGTAAGGAAAAGAAAGGAACTTAGCTCAGAAAAGATTTTTTTTTCCTAGGGAGGAATATTGTATCACTGATGCCATTTAGTATCCCGGCACGAGACAGCACCTGGATGAATAGAAGCAGATGGACTTTTGATCCATTTTAGTATTGCTTTCCAATTCTCTACAGGCTGGGCATCCCTCCTTGTCTGTAACTGGAACAGACCACGCCCACCATCCTGCTCTTAGCCTTCCACTGCTTGACTCTGACGAGCCACTTGTCTTTGCATCTGGGAGGGAGCTTAGGCTGTGGTCTGAATTTCAGTAGCAGGGGAGGATCATTTTAAGCGTCATTTTATGTGTGCATTCTCATTATCTGTGAGCTCAGAGCTTGGGTAGAGGCAGAGGAGCCTGTTTCTATCAAATCTGGGCACTTAAAGAAACTATTGTAACTTGATACAATGAAGAGGTCTTAGATTTCATTGAAATCTTTTGAAGACATTGTGGCATGACTGATTATTGTAGAATGAGTGTAATTTTGGTAAAAGGACTGGGAAGCGGAGATGTTAATGAGTACAGATCTACTCTGGGCTCTTGCAGAATGCTGGCTGCTGTTTGTGGTGAGAAGCAAAGTTGGGTTGATTAATAAACAGTTTATTCTGTGTTTCTTGATTGGTTTACGTGTTCATAATTGTTTTGTGGAAATATGATGATTTATCCCTTTGCTCATACTTCCTACACTGCTTCTTCAAGTTCAAATGCATTATCCCACATTACTTCTATCGGTCAAGTCACTGAGACAGAGTCTTATGCTGTATCCCAGGCAGGAAGGCAGTGGCACAATCATGGCCACCACAACCTTGACCTGCTGGGCTCAGGTGATCCTTCCACCTCAGCCCAAGTAGCTGGAACTACAGGCATGTGCCACCACACCTGGCTAATTTTTTAATTTTATTGTAGAGATGAGGTCTCACCAAGTTGCCCCGGCTGGTCTAGAACCCCTGGACTCAGGCAATCCTCTCCCCTTGGCCTTGAAGTGCTAGGATTACACTTGTGAGTCACCGTGCCTGGCTGGCTTTGTTGACTCTTGATGGACTCACTCCCTACACACTTTTCCTCAATTTCCCCTACTGCAGTCAAGGACACCTTCCATTTACTCAGCTCCACAACTCAGATGTCATCTCTGTGTCCTCTTAACCTCCTGCTCTCCACCTCACCTCATGAGAAGTTCTGTCTGTCTCTGCAAAACACATCCCCAGATCTGACTCACTCCTCCTCTACCCTTACCAATCTTGTACCAACCTCAGTGTCTTCAGCCTGGACTCTACCCATACCTTCTACCTGGTCCTTCTGCTTCTTTCTTGGCCTCCCTGTGGACAGTTCTTCATGGTATTTGTTAAAAAATGAATCTCTTTGTGTCATTCCTTGTTCTTGAAACCCTCAAGTGCTTTCCATGACCCTTGGAATAAATTCCAACTTCCTTACTGTCAGCTAGAAAGCTTCTTCTCAACTGAACCTCTTCCCAAATGTTGCTGCCTCTGAGATGCCATCTGAGCCCCCACATCTCACTCTATACCTCCTTGGCTTTACTATTTCAAGAGCTCTTGTCAGTGGCTGAGATTGCATTTCTTTGTTTGTTTTTGGTCTTTCTCACCAGGATGTGAACCCTACAAGGGCACAGTGTTATCTTGGTTACCACTGCACTTCAGTAAATGTAACAGTGCCTGGCCATAGCAGGCTTTGAGTACAGATCTACTCCCGGCTCTTGCAGATTGCTGGCTGCTATTTGTGGTGAGAAGCAAAGGGAAAAATATGGTTTTAGTTGATATTATAGAAAGTGCACAGCACCAACAAAACACACCTGCCTCACAGAATGGTATACCCAGTCTAAGAAGGTGAATGTTACTGATGTATCATTTAGGGCCATTGTGTGTTGTGGTTCAAATGTTTGGTCTTGATTCTAAAATGAGATGACTAAAATGGTCCCTGTTCTTTCACTGGATTTGGGGGGATTGGAGGGAAGGTTGTGTGCTCCATGAATGTGTGAATGAATGTGTGAATGAATGAATACCTAAAGGAGCACACAACTTCATTCTTGACTTAGATCAAGACACAGGTCAAGGCTCCCATGTTACTGACTTACTTCTTTCTCTGGACTAACTCATTTACACTCATCTTTAATGTACAACTTATTCTATGCTGCCTTATAGAAATATTTGCTTACTTGTCAGGTTTCCCTTCCAGGCTGTGTGCTCCTGGAGGTCAGGGCCTCTCCCTCTTGGCCATCTGTATATCCTGAACAGGCCCTGCACATGGGCGTCCAAACTGCCTGTCTCAATAAAAGGTTTAACTAGTGTTACAGGGATTTAGCCATTTAAAGGTATATATATGCTGTGAAAAGAACCTTACAAAGATCAGCATTCTGAAGTGTGTTAGCATTGCAAAAAGATTTTTTTATTTTGGTCTTTAAGTCTATTCTAATACCTACTTCTGTTCAACTCTGCCAAAGAAGTTTTGTGTGTCATGGTTCAGGGGCCCCATGCTGACTTGTTTCATTTCCAGCTGGCAGGGGAGAGGGACATTGGAATTCTAGCTTGAAAATTCGGTTAGAAAGAATTAAATTTAAATATATAATATCAACTAAAACCATATTTTTCTCTTTATTGGAAAGTTTGAGGAAGCACAGGTCCCATATTGATGAAAGAGCTAGACTCCTACTAATAGACTTTTAACTACCTGTAACAAGATCAACATCCTAGAGTAATATCTCATCCACCCGAGGGGAACGTACCTCCTAGATTGAATGTTTTCAGTTTGTTTAGCAAATCCAAAAGTTTATTTATTATCTTAGGATCTCAAACATGCAAACTTTGTTTCAATCACTGAACATAAATGTTTTCCTTTTGGAAACAGGCCAAAGCAACCACAATAGAAAGTGCACAGCACCGACAAAACACACCTGCCTCACAGAATGGTATACCCAGCCTAAGAAGATGAATGTTACTGATGTATCATTTAGGGCCATTGTGTGTTGTGGTCCAAATGTTTGGTCTTGATTCTAAAATGAGATGACTAAAATGGTCCCTGTTCTTTCACTGGATTTGGGGGGATTGGAGGGAAGGTATGCAAAGGAAGTATCATCTCTCTGTAGTACACACTGACATCTAATTTTAAAAACAGCAATGATTTTTGAATAACCAAAGGGAGTAATAGAGGTACAGGAATTTCTTTTTCCCTTTGAGATGTTCTAGTAGGAAATTTCATGAGAACTATAAAGAAGGAAAAATAACTAATTTTTCCAGCCACATTTCAATTATTTTAACAATCACCTTGGGTTTCTTTCTTTTTCCCTTGCATTATTCTGCCACCCTGTAAATAGGGCAGATAATTAGGTCATCAGAATAAGAAAAGAAAGTCTGAGATAAAATACATTAAATTGCAAATTCCAATATTGCTGCAAGTGTAAAAAGCAGCAAAATAGATATTTTATGTGTATTTCTTTTGAGCTCCATGTTATTTTAGAGATAATAGCCCTATCTATAAAATAATTTGAGAAATGCAGATATGCCTGGAACTTTTATCACATTATATTTCAATTCATTTCATTATATCTCTAAAACCAAATTAGTGCATTCATGCTGAAGTCTAAAAAGTGACATTAGCTTATTATAAGAATAATATTGCCATAATAAATATTTCTCTGGATAACTTTACTCTAAAATTTAGACATTTACAAGTAGGGGGAATCTATGTATGACAGAATAATTATATATCCAGTAGTTAAAAGGAACTTTTTCTTTTGATGGCAGACAATTTGTTCTAGTTCTGGCTTCACCATTTACTGACCACACAAACTTGGGTGAATTACTTAGTTTTGCTCAGGTTCTAGGTTGTGAGCAGCTAAGACTCTGACTTACTAAAGCATAGAAGGAATTAACTGGAAGAATGACAGATGAAAAGACTGAAAAACCAGGTAGAGAAAAACAGATGAGAACAGGGAAATTAGATAGTAGAACAACCTATTTGGGGGCCACTGTCACCACGCCTAGACACTGGTTGCCTTCAGTGTACTAGAAACTACCAAGACCACTGCTGGACAAGAGTGACAAGATGTCATGGGTGATAACAGGGAGACCTCTAGCGTTGGAAAGCGCCCCCCCCCCTCCGGTGGCTCAGTCCTCGGTCCTCTTCTTGTCACTCCATCCCTTTGTAATCTCACTAGGTCTCATGGCTTTAAACATCTCTTTGATGCCAACTCCAAAATTTATATCTCCACTCAGACCTTATCCCTGACTCCTAGACTCCCATCCACTCACTTGTCTACTTGAACGTCTCCATGGGATGCGCAAGAGAAAACCCAACACAACATGTCAAGAAATGAACTTCTTCTCATCCTCCTCTAAGTTGCCCCTGGTCACCTTCATCTCAGCTAGGGGGTCACTCCACACTTCCCCTTCTTCACTCTTTTCTTTTTCTCACATCTCGCCTCCAGTTCACTAGGAAAGTCTCCAGTGTCATCATTAGAATACAATCAGATTCCGATCTCTTCTCCCTTATTGTTCCCACCCCACCTGAGCCACCATCATCTCTCATCTGGATTATTGTACCTTTTTAGGCTTCCTGTTTTTATTCTGATATCCATCGGCCTCTGCCATGCTCTGTTCTTAGCACAGCGGCCAGAGTGATCATGTTAGAATGTCATATCTCTGTATGAACATAATTTTCAGCTAACTTGGCTAGCTAGCTATGAAAGAGATTTCTAGGTTGTATATAAATGTATATTTCACATTATAAGAAACTGTTAAACTGTTTTCCAAAATGACCATACATTTTGCATTCCCACTAGCAATGTATGAGCATTCTAGTCACTCCATTTTCTTGCTAGCACTTGGTGTTTTCGGTTTTGTCTTGATTTGCTTTCCATTCTAATAAGCATATAGTGATAGCTCATTGTGGTTTTAAGTTGCATTTCCCTGATGACTAATGGTCTTGAGCATCCTTCCATATGTTTATTTGTCATTGTGTATCTTCTTTGATCAAGTATCTATTTAAATATCCTACCCATTTAAAATTTTGGTTGTTTGATTACATTTTGAGCTTTTAAAAAATATACTCTAGCTATAAGTTTTTGTTAGATATATTATTTACAGATATCTTCTCCCAGTCTGTGGCTTGTCTTTTCATTCTCTTAACAGTTTCTTTCACAGAGCAAAATTTAATTTTGATGAAGTTCAATGTGCCAATTTGCTCTTTTAGGGATTATGATTTTCGTGTTACATCTAGAAAATGTTTAATCAGCTAAGGTTATAAAGATTTTTCTTAGTTTTTTTTGTTTGTTTGTTTTTGAGTTGGAGTCTTACTTTGTCGCCCAGGCTGGACTGGAGTGCAGTGGCACGCTCACAGCCACTGCGGCTTCAACCTGCTGGATTCAGGCAATCCTTCCGCCTCAGCCTTCCAAGTACCTGGAACTATAGGCACATGCTACCACGACAGGCTAATTTTTTGATTTATTGTAGAGACGAGGTCTCACCAAATTGCCCAAGCTGGTCTTGAACCTGTGGGCTCAGTCAATCCTCTTGCCCCTACCTCCCAAAGTGCTGAGATTATAGGCTTGAGCCACTGCACCTGGCTTTGAGCCTATGGTTTTTACAGATAACAAAAGTAACACATACTGCTATGAAAGATTAAGACAGTAAATGAAAGTATAAAAGAAAACTGGCACCTCACCCACAGCACAGCCCAGAAATAACCCTGGCTGACACTTAGACTGTGGCTCTCAGCCTTGGGCACACCTCGCTCACACACACTCTGCAGAAACACACACCATCTATTTTTAAACAAAAATTGGATTATATTGTTCATGCTGTTTTGCAGGTTCACTTTTTTTCAAATAAAATACCACAGTTGCATGCTTATGTCATTAAATATAGATATAAACACTACCATGTTAACGTCACCAACATTCTCTGGCATGGATATACCATATTTTATTAAGTTCCTGTTCCTCTGGAGTGCATTCAGAATTTTTTCAGATTTCCTGATATAAACAATGATGCAATGAACATCCTTCTCCATCACTTTTGCATATATGTTCAATCATTTCTAACTTTCAGATACATTCCTGTAAGTGAAAGTTAGGTTGAACAGATGAACTTGAAAATTTGGGGCACACTGTTGACAAACTGTCCTCAAAAAGGCAATCAGGTTACTCATTTTAAAAAATAATTCAGGTAGGCTAGGTGCATCGGCTCAAGCCTGTAATCCCGGCAATCTGGGAGGCAGGAGGATTGCTTAAGCCCAGGAGTTCGAGATCAGCTTAGGCAACATAGCAAAACCTTGTCCCTACAAAAATTAACAAATTAGTCAGGCACAGTGACATGCACCTGTAGTTCCGGGTACTTGGAGGCTGAGGCGAGAGGACTTCTTGAGCCCAGGAGTTATTGTGAGGCTGCAGTGAGCCATGATTGTGCCACTACACTCCAGCCTGGGTGACAGAGTGAGAGCTCAACTCAAAAAGTAAAAATAAAGTAAAATACAGTATAATGTAGGCAGAAAAGTATTCCACAATTACCAAAGAAATGTATAATCATCTCATGTATTACTATCTCACATATCGTGGCTAAACACAGTACTTTAGAAAATATGTTCTTGGCCGAGCACAGCGGCTCACGCCTATAATCCCAGCACTTTGGGAGTGCGAGATGAGAGTATTGTCTGACCCCATGGGCTCAAGACCAGCCTGGGCAACTTGATGAGACCTCAACTCTACAATAAATCAAAAAATTAGCCGGGCATGGTGGTGCGTGCCTGCAGTTCCAACTACTTGGAAGGTTGAGGCGGAAGGATCACCTGAGCCCAGCAGGTCAAGGATGTGGTGGCTATGAGTGTGACACTGCACTCTAGCCTGGGCAACAGAGTGAGAGACTCCAATTCAAAGAAAAAAAAAAGTTCATCTTTGAAACCACGAAAGTTCAATTCCAGAACCACACAGTTTCAGAAAGGACCTACCCAGGATTTCCAGGAAGCTGCTGGTAGAAGCTGCCATACCTGAGAAATAGGCGTAACCACAAGCTGGTCAATTCCCGTCTTGGAATTGTACACCT
>CAUYQG010164677.1:0-11234 GCA_963574415.1 Tarsius wallacei
TTGCCCAGGCGGGTCTCGAACCCGCGGGCTCAGGCAATCCACTCACCTCAGCCTCCCAAGGCACGGGATTACAGGCTGAGCCACCGAGCCCGGCTCAGTCCTTGAAAATTTAATGTTCTTTGGAACTCTTCCTAGGCTGGAGGCCATAAGCAATATCTTTTTCTCCCATTATGTCAACTATTACCCACCTTTTAATGATTTTCTTTTTTAATTCTTTTTAAACATGGGGTACAAATGAGAGCTAGGTACATAAGTAGTCATAATACAGGTAAGATGTGGGTACCCTTATTGATGTCATGTGCCCCCCCCATCCCCTGGTAGTATCCCACTACTGCCAATCCCTTTCTTATAGTATCATGATAAATGTTCAAGGTCCACTTTTGAGTGAGTATGTGTGGTACTCAGACCTTTGTTTCTGTGATAAATCACTGAGTATTATAGACTAATTCCATCCAGGTTGCTGTGAAGTTTACAATTTTGCTTTTCTTTATGGCTGCATAGTAGTCTATCGAGTAAATGTACCACATTTTAAAAATTCAGTCCACTTTCAATGCACAGCATGTTTGGGTTCATGTTTTTGCTATTGTGTATAATGCTGCAATAAACATGCATGTGCAGGTATCTTTATTATAGAGTGATTTGAGTTTCTCTGGGTATAGTCCCAGAAGGGGGATTGCTGGTTTGTAAGGAAGGTTGATTTTCAGATGTTTTAGAAAAGACCACACTGTTTTCCACAGAGGTTGTACCAGTTTACATTCCCACCAACAATGTAAAAGTGTTCCCTTTTCCCCACATGCTCTCCAGCATCTGTTGTTTTTTGAGTTATTGATGATGGCTATCCTCAGTGGAGTTAAGTGTATTACCCACTTTTTAATTATTCTAAATCTTTACCTCCAGATCATGACTCTACTGAGCTCCGGAACTATTTGTTTAATCACTACTTCTCTATTTTTCCCATCTCAGTGAATGAAACACCTGCCAGTTGCCCAAGCCCAAAACTGGGTATCATTAATGGATCTCCACCATATTCAATCAATATCAAAAAAAGAGGTAAAAATAAACATAGGAGTCAAATTGTGAAAGCCCTTGGGTACCAGGAAATAAGCTTTGGAAGTATACCAGAATAGAGCACTGGAGATATGTTTAGCTGGATTTGAACCCTGGTCTCGTCTCTTACTGTATAATCTTAGAGCAAACAATGTAGAGAGGAAGAGAGTGGGAAGCAACTGGGCTACAGTCAGCTTTCTGATTGATAGATCTGGGCAAAAAACGTTGCTAGGAAATTTGAAGATAATGCACTGTAGGCACTTGAAACACTCGAGCTATTATTGTAATTTAATCTGTAGGTGATGGCTCCTCTGTTATCAGAAATTATACTTTTATGTAGAGATCATAGAATCAAAGCTGCATAAGAATAGACGTTCCCTCTCCCCTTAGGAGTATATGGAGACCTGCCTCGGGACTCCTGTATCTACAGCTTAATCTGGCATTTAGTATAAATAAAGACCCTCTCAACTGGAGCAGGAGTCCTTGTGATTTCTGAGACATTCTCAGAGTTGGTTAAGGATTTGTTTAAATGCTTAACCTGCAATTGCCAGCCTTAAGCTGAATCTGGCCCAGCCATGTTTCCAAACAGGATGCTAGAGCCCTGTTAGGCTCTAACAAAGAGCACTCCTATTATGGTAATCAGGCTCTTTATCATTTTAATACATTCAGAAAATATACTTTCAAAAAGTCTTTGCAAGCATGTTCATTTTGTTTTTAAGAATGAAAACCCAGCTTCTTATTATTTGCTTTCTCTTTAGAGAGAGCCTATGGATTATGTTGCAATTGCATTTTTAATCTTTTCTATTAAAATTATTATAGATCATGTGAACCAAATAATCATAACAGAGAATGGAAGAAAATAAATCATCAAAGTTTTTTTTTGGAATAGTATGGCTTCCTCTAATATTGCCTCTAATGTTTTGTAATGAATCATTTTAACATTGTCATAGAGGATGGAGTGTTGCTTAACTTCTTTTCAAAGACTATTCTGGAATATAACATACTGAAATACACCAACTTTTTTTTTGTCTCTTTGAGATATTTCTTTTGGCAAGTCTAAATTTTCTTTTCTGAATTTCAGATCTAGTTCTGTTCCCTTGAACTAAACTCAATAATTCATTTCTTCCTCATCTTAGCCTTTTATAACACACAACCTGTTATTCTACTCTCAGTTTGCTCTACCTTAACCAAACTGTCCGCATTTAGGGACTTGAATTTTCCCTTATTTCTTGCATCATTTTACTCTTGATTTGTTACTGTGCTACTTGAATATTTACAGTATAAAATGTACAGAGTTTTTCAAGTTTGAAAATTACTATTGTCACCAAGGAAACTACTTTTACTGAATCTCAGTTCACTATGGGATATATTTTAAATATATTTTAAAGAATCACTGCTAGATTTCTCTTTCTCTCTATTATTTTTCCTTTTTTTTTCTCGTAACTCAGAAAAAATGGGCATCAGTTCCAGGAAAAAGCTGAGGAAAATAGTAGCTGCCCAGAGTGCTAACTCTGAATACACATCATTTATGAAATACCCAGTGGTAGACTGAGACACTTGCTGGTGAGATATTTTGAATAGGAGCTGGGGGACTCGTGTTTATTACTGAATCACAAAATGAGCCTGTAAATATTTAACCTTTGCAATATCATTTAAATTTTATTTTACAGTATAGACTATCCCACCAAACTATACTCCATAAGGATAACCCATTTTTTGGCATGATAGCAGAATATTCTTCCCATAAATACATGCTTCCTGTTACTGTATTTTAAGAAATGTTCTATGATTATGAAAATGCTATGCAATTATATATTTGCATACTTATATTTATACGCTACACATTAATTTGAAATTTGCCATACATTGATTCTGTTAACTGACCAGCTGGTAACAATGCTTTCTGACAAATCCTTCAGAAAATACTTGAGAAATCTAAGGAGATATATTAAACAACCGAAAAGAAGAGGTATTTGTTGACTTCAGTGTCTTCTCCTGAAACAAATCACTATTTTCAGTCCTTAGCGCCCAGATTTTTAATATATCTGCCTCAAATAGCCAGAGACAGACAAGATTAAAAGCAAATGAGATCAGCCTTCCTCAGTTATCACTACACATAAGTAGCTGTTTACCATGGACAGGTGGCTACTTGCAAGTCAGAAATTCCATTTTGCCTTTCACATCACACTTCCCTGTCCCTATTTTTCCTGTTAATAGGCTCTCATGTACAGTCAGGTAGGAAGGATACTTTTGCTCACAGCATCTATTTTTGCACAGATGAATATTTAGGTAAACCAACATGTCCTTGTTAAAGCCGTGAAGGAGCTAACATGTGTCTATTTTCTCCCTGCTTTGACTCATCTGTGGCACACCCATCTACCCTCTTCTGACTACCTACTGCCGATCCATTCCCCGTAATAAAACAGGAACACTTTGGTTGTCATACATTCACACCATGCAATACAATTGCCCCAAGGCATTCGCCTTAGTTTAAACTTTTACTTTTCAATTCCAGAAAAATTCCATTTCACTAGCTGCTTTGTTACTGATATTAACATGTAAATGAGGTGATGAAAAAATGGTTTATCTCCATTTAAAAAAATTATCACTGCTGAAAATATTTTTCAGAGACTAGCAAACTGTAGACACTCAAATAGATATTTCTTTCTTCCTCCTGCCCTCCCGATCCTCAGAAATTCAAGCTAAATGTTTGGGTAGTGTGTGGGAAAAAGCAACCTCTAATTGTTTTTGCTTTTAGCCCTTTCCTACTCCTGATCCAGAAACTACTTCCTAGGGAATGATGAACCTCTAATGTGGTTTTTTTGGTGACCTATTTCCTGGGAACTGAAATACACAGGAACATATCTCAGCATCTGGTCACTAAGTGTTACAACCAGCCTTGTCTTTCTGCTATGGATTTACGTCTCTATACCTTTTTATGCCCTTACTCATTCCCTTGTTTCTCATCTTTCTGTTCCAGATATCTCATATCATTCATTCACTAGGATCTCGTTTTAGGCACCGTGCTGACCATTGGTAGGTATAAGGTCAAAAAAGACTATTTGGTCCCAGCTCTCATGAAATCAACAGTATAATGGGAGACAGACACATAAGTGAGTATTTACAATGTGTCATACAACTATAGGAATAAATTCAGAATGCTATGGAAACAGACTTGAAATGAGTCATGGAGCATAAGTTAGAGCTAGTCAGTTAAAGGGGCAAGGAGTGGGGTTGGGGCGATCCTGAGGAGGAGTGACCCATGAAGAAGAAACAGCACATACAAAGGCCTAGGGGTAAATCAGTAGATAAATCGGCACAGCCTGGAGGTATTTCACTACAGCCAGGCTTTAGCATTTTACCATGAGAGAATGACATTGCCTAATTATTGACGTTCACAGTAATTGCAGATGCTGGAAAAATGAACATTAAAAAAATTAATCCAGAGTAGTATATGAAAGTAATACTTATTAAAACTATTCATAGTAACTTTTAAATACTTTGTCTCTAATTATAATAGAATATATACATTGGGAATCATATTTACAGATCAGAAAAGGACCTGTGGATCATCTAAGCCAGTTACTCACTTTACAGATAAATAAAACGAGGCTCAGTGATATTAAGTGGCAATTTCAAGGCTGACCTGCTAAAAACAGAGCGAGAACACTATATTATTAAAAATTTCCACTATTAATTTAGTTGTAGTATAATTTATCACATTAATAAACTCTATATTTATACTTACTTTTAAGAAATGGCATTATTTACAGGGCGCATTTACTTATTCACTCTCAATTACTTCTTTTCTTCAGTTGAAGATTTCAGTACATTGGTTATAAGGCCTGTCAGTTATAGGGCCTATTTTTTCTATTCTAGTTTTACACATCTGAATTTCTATAACTGAAATAATTCCACCAAGTTCTCAGTGAAAATGTGGGCCATGTGTTATCAAAATGAATCTGTGTGTGTATAGAATAGAGTCCACATAATGCAATTCTGAGATTAATTGGTCCATTGGAGGGCTTTGTAATGATAAAAGTCAGTGTTTGTATTACTTAAGCATTATTGTTGGCAGATGTATTAGAGTGGACTCATCCTAACAGACAATAAGATTTACCATTTATTCAAACAGTAAAGATAGTACTGCCCTAGGGAGAGCAAATGGGAATTCCAAGAGAAACCAAATGAGCATTATACAGGCCAATACCACAGTTTAATCCCTCCCTCTTTCAATCCCTAAATGCAAATGGAAAGTTGTTTTAAGGCAGAATCTAATCTCTTCTGCATCTGTTCTCTAAAGCTGTGTGTTAGACAGATATCTCATTGCAGAACTGGCATCCAAAAAGGTTCAGGAAAATGCAAATCTAGCACTAGAATTAAAACAAAGGATTTTGAAATTTAAAGATCATTTCCTCCATATTTATATATCTGATTTCAATTTCCTGAAGCAAGACAGCATATATCTCAATATTATTGTTAGTGGACAATGTCACCTATTCCCCAAACTCCTTTATCTCAAAGAACCATGTATTGGAAATTGATAGAGAAAGGGACATAGAACCTGAGATACAGAACATCTGAATATCAGACTTTAGTCCTTGACTAGCCACATACCACATTGTGTAGTCCCAAAGTTGAAAGAGATCAACATAAAACAAAAGAAGACAAGAGTAACACAACATTTCACTGTTAGATGGGACATTCATTACCCCAGGTTCCAATTCAGTGTCCCAAAAAGTTAGGCTGAACTATGTGGAAACTTCTTTTGCTTTGATAGATGCCTTTAACCAAAAACCCAACTTCTTCAAATGGAATTCTCTGTATCTCTTCTAAGCTCACTCTGAATCCCAGCTCTTCATGTTCCAATTGTGAGGAAAAGCTGTCCTGGAAAGAAAAAAATCAGTAGTAAGAGAGAAGACCAAAGAAGTGCAAAGGAGTTGGGATAGAGATGCTAGGACTTGCCCCAAGTGTTACTTCCTTGTAAGGAACTGGAGCTCTATCCTTCTGGAAGGGGGTGCATTTCAAGAGCCAGAAAGGAACATTTGCCTTCATACAGGCTTACTTGTATATCAGTACTTTGGTCAACAAACAGTTCTTGGCACCTAACCATAATTATCCTCAGGACAAAAAGAAGGAGGGTCCTTGATCTCTTCCCATAAAGTCTATTGAAGTACAAGATATGATCAGAAAGATAAGAATTAGTGGCTGTCAAAATCCCCTACCTCAGCTTTGTTTTACCATAAGCTAGGTTTGCAAAAATTCACTAGCACTGGCTAGCATCTGGTGTGGGGGCCTGTGGATCACTCTTTCCCACCTACTTACTTCTGGAATTAGAAGCATAGGTTCACAGTATGTCGGTGTTGGAAGGGACCCTGGAAGGTAGTCTAACTTATTAAATGCTTAAATCCCTTTCACTGCATTCTGGCAAGACAGTTGTCATTATTCCTTTAATAGCCCTAGAAGAAAGAAAGGAAACAGGAAAGATAAAAAAAATTATTAATGAATAGTATTTAGCAGGCTCTGTTCTGAGATGTCATATATATTTTACTGTTTAAAATGTATGAGAGTTCTGTGGATTATTATAGTATTTTTTTAAGTTTTTTATTTTGGAGATGTGGGGTACAATTCAGGGTTAGGTATACAAATGATCTTATGCAGGTACCCTTGTTGATGAAGTGTGCCCCCTCTCCCCTGGCAGTTTCCCACTACTGCAAATCCTGACTCTTCCCCTCGCCTGGCAGTTTCCTACTACTGTCAGTCTCTTTCATACGGTATTATGATAATTGTCCAAGGTCTGCTTACGAGTGAGAACATGTGATACTAAGTTCTTTGCTTCTGTAACAGATTACTCAGTATTATAGACTCTATGTTCATCCAAGTTGCTGTGAAGTTCATAATTTTATACTTCTTTATGGCTGTATCCAGTTCTCTTTCAATAGGCAGCATTGTTGGTTCCATGTTTTTGCTATTGTGAATGATGCTGCAATAAATGCATGTGCAGGTATCATTTTCATAGAGTGATTTGAGTTTCTTCAGGTATATCCTTTGTAGGGGATTGCTGGGTCTTATGAAAAGTCTATTTTTAGATCTTTTAGGAATCGCCACACTGTTTTTCCACAGAGGTTGTACTAGTTTACACTCCCACCAACAATGTAGAAGTGATCCCTTTTCCCCAAATTCTCTCCAGCATCTATTGTTTTTTGAGTTATTTTTGATGGTCATCCTGACTGGAGTTAGTTGGTATCTTAGTGTGGTTTTAATTTGCATTTCTCTGATGACTAGTGAGGAACTGGCAAACAATTCCTGATCAAAACCCCAAGTGCCCATGCCATGAGCTATAAAATAGACAAGTGGGACCTCATCAAACTGACAAGCTTCTGCAAAGTCAAGGAAATCATCTAGAGAGTGGAGAGAGAGCCCACAGACTGGGGAAAATATTTGCCAAGTATATGTCTGTCAAAGGCCTAACATCTAGGATCTACAAGGAACTCAAACGTGTCGAAAAGAAAAAAACAAACAGCTCCATTATGAAATGGACAAAAGATATGAATAAACACTTCTCAAAAGAAGACATATGAGCAGTCAACAGATAGATGAAAAAATGCTCAACCTCAGTTGACATCAAAGAAATGCATATTATTGTATTTAATAGGAATTAACAGATAAGAAAAGTTAAACCTGCCAAGAGGTATAAGTAGTTATGCTAGTATTTGTTATTCAGTCTTTCTGGACCCCAAATTTCATCCTTTTTAAATGACAACTTTTACATTTTAGTGCAAGGAACACCAATTACTTGGCATTTTAAAGGTACTGTGGAAAATGGGAATGAAGAAATTTTTGTAAACACTGAGATGAACACATTTAAGTACCGCATATATATATATCTATATATATGCATATACACATAAATATTTTTGAATTGCAGGAATAACACAGTCTTTATGAGGTTTGGACATATGTTCTCTGTGTTTCTCCCAAGTGTGTTGTAAATATTTAACAGTGTGATGTAAATATTTAACATCCATTGACTGTTCATTAAGCACTAGGCACTGTTTTAGGAGTGTTAAGGGTAGTATTCCTACACCAGCAACAAACAGGCAGAGAACCAAATAAAAAGCACAATCCCATTCACAATAGCCACAGAAAAAAAAAGAAAAAGAAATACTTTGGCATCTTCCTAACCAGAGAAGTGAAAGACCTTTACAACAAAAACTACAAAGCATTGTTCAAAGAAGTCAAAGATGGCTGGGCTCGGTGGCTCGGCCTATAATCCCAGCACTTTGGGATGCCAAGGCAAGTGGATTGCCTGAGCCTGTGGGCTCAAGACCCACCCGGGCAACTTGGCAAGACCTTGTCTCTACAATAAATCAAAAACTAGCCGGGTGTGGTAGTGCGTGCCTATAGTTCAGCTACTTGGAAGACTGAGGCTGAAGGATCACTGGAGCCCAGCAGGTTGAGGCTGCGGTGGCCAGGAGCATGCCATTGCACTCCAGTCTGGGAGACAGAGTGAGACTCCAACTCAAAAAAACCAAAAAAAACAAAGAAGCCAAAGATGACACAAACAAATGGCAAAATATTCCATGCTCCTGGATTGGAAGAATCAACATTGTTAAGATGTCCATCTTACCCATTAAGTTAGCAACATTCTGTCACACCTGGAAACAGCAGTACAGAAATTTATATGGAAATATAAATGACCACAAATATCCAAAACATTACTTAGCAAAAAAACAAAGCAAGAGGTATCACACTTCCAGACTTTAAACTTTATTATAAGGCTACAATAATCAAAACAGCCTGGTATTTGTACAAGAACAGGCATATAGACCAATAGAGCAGGATAGAAATTCTGGAAGCAAAACCTCAATGTTTCAACCAACTTATCTTTGACAAAGCCTCCAACAACAACCACTGGGGAGAGGAGAACCTATTCAGTAAATGATGCTGGGAAAACAGGCTGGCCACGTGCAGAAGATTGAACAGGACCCCTACCTATCACCATCCACAAAAATCAACTCCAAATGGAACAAAGACCTAAATGTAAAATGTAAAACTTTAAGAATATTAGAAAATGTGGGAGACACCCTTAGGGAAACAGGAATAGGCAACCAATTCCTGATCAATACCCCCAACGCCTATGCCATAAGAGATAAAATTGACAAGAGAGATCTCATCAAACTGAAAAGATTCTGCAAAGCTAAAGTAGCCATCAAGAGAGCGGGTAGACAACCCACAGAATGGGAAAAATATATTTGTTAACTGCGTTTCTGGCAAAGGCCTAATATCCAGGATCTACAAGGAATTCATACATGCTGAAAAGAAAAAAACAAATGGCCCCATTAAAAATCACCAAGGGTGTCTGAATGAAGCGTATTTGTATACCTGATCCTTAACTGTACCCCACAATATGATAATAAAAAATACTGATTAATAAAAAAAGTGGGTAAAACTTATCAAGTAAAAAAAAAACATGAATAGACACTTTTCAAAAGAAGACATACAAGCAGCCATCAGACATGTGAAAAAGTGCTTAGCCTCACTAATCATCAGAGAAATGCAAATCAAAACCACATTGAAATACCACCTAACTTCAATAAAAATGGCCATCTTTAATAAAACAAAAAATAATAGATGCTGGCAAGGATGTAGAGAAAAGGGAATGCTTCTGCTCTGTTGGTAGGAATGCAAACTAGTTCAAGCTCTATGAAAAACAGTGTGACAATTCCTAAAACAGCTATAAATTGACCTTCAATATGACTCAGCAACCCTCCTTCTGGGAATATGCCTGGAGGAACTTAAATCACTCTAAGAAACATACCTGCACACACAAGTTTATTGCTGCACTATTTACAATAGCCAAAACATGGAACCAACTGTGCTGCCCATCGAAACTGAACTGAATTTTTTAAAAATGTGGTACATATACATGATGGAATATTAGCAGCCATAGAGAACAAAATTATGAACTTTGCAGCAACTTGGATGGATTTAGAGTCTATAATATGCAGTGATTTGCCACACAAAGAACTATATACCATATGTTCTCACTCATAAGTGGACCATGAACATTTACCATAACACTTTAAGAAAGGTATTGGCAGGAGCTGGAAACTGCTGGGGGTATGGGGAGTTCACAAACATTAATAAGGATACCTCATCTCAAGACAGAAGGAGACCCAAATGTTACCTGTACAATGATCACTTGTATACCTAATCTTGAAATGTACCCTACATATTTAAAATTTTTAAAGAGTAGTATTTCATTTAATACTCACTACAATTTTGTAGTTAGGAATGACATCAAAGGCATATTGGTTGATTAACTTGCCTAGGGCCACCGTGTCTGTAAATGGTAAAGCTCTGATGTGTAATCTAGAGTGGGACTCAGGAGTCTAAATTCTTATTCAATACACTATACTGGCCCTCTATATGAAATTCTCTATTTCCTTAGAGTATATACCATAAATATCATTAGGGGCTAGTATATTTATGATAGCTTCAGTGTCCAAAGCAATTCCAGAGAAATTGTATCTTGGGAGATAGAAAAAAACTAATGTAGTCAATTATATCTGTAGAGGATAGCAGAGACTGTATGGCAGGTAGTTGTTATTTAATATTTTATCAAATGGCTGACCATGTTGAACATCTTATGCTAGTAGTTATATTTTTGGAAGAGAAAAATTATCATGGTAAACATTTTTAACAAATGATTAGTACAATGATTATTTTAGGAAGCAAATACTTGACCAGTTACCTATTCTTTTTCCCATGATTAAGAGCTTTAATTTTAATAAAGTGGAGTCATAGAAATAATAGACACTAGGGACGCTAAAAGGTGGGAAGTGGGAAGGGTTGTTAGGGTTCAGAAGTTACCTATTGCTCACTGTTCACTATCTGGGGAATGGGTCACCTGAAGCCAAATTTCCACCAGTACAGTTTGTCCATGTAACAAATGTGCACTTATACCCCTGAATCTAAATTTTAAAAAATAAAATAAAAGTGGAAGCAAACAGGGATTTAATTGGTACGTCTAAATTTTTTTTTACTAAAAAGTGATACATTTATTTTATAAAGTTAAAAAATAAGCCACCCCTATAAACCGTGCAATCCAAAGACAGCTACTTCGTCTACTTTTATTTAAAACATAATTAATGATAATTATTATCATAACAACTATTAGCCGG
>CAUYQG010164678.1:0-12226 GCA_963574415.1 Tarsius wallacei
TAAAGAACGAGTTCGGTCTCTGTCTTCTATGGGCATACAGGCATTCTGGTTCCAACTATTAAAATGTTAATGGGGCCGGGCTTGGTGGCTCAGCCTGTAATCCCAGCGCTTTGGAAGGCCGAGGTGAGTGGATTGCCTGAGCCGGTGGGCTTGAGACCCACCCGGGCAACTTGGCGAGACCTCATCTCTACAATAAATCAAAAATTAGCCGGGCGTGGCAGCGTGCACCTGTAGTTCCAGCTACTCGGAAGGCTGAGGTGGAAGGATCGCCAGAGCCCAGCAGGTCGAGGCTGCGGTGGCCCAGTTTGGGTGACAGAGTGAGACTCCAAGCCAAAAAAAAAAAAATGATGATTTTAATCCTGATTAAAGGGGCATATGGAAAATTTAAGAGTCTTAAAGCCTTCCAAAATATATTTTTAGAATGATGACCGATGAATAAAAATCAACAGAAAGTTATCACTAAATTAATTGTTTCGTCTTCAGCCATACAGAATCTATCATATATGATATTAGTTGAGATGTTCTGAAGCTATATATCTAGGGACTCTGATATATCCTTACCCTTGACAATTCCACTTCTACAAAATCTAAAATCTTCTAAGTTACAAATTTTTCTGTTCTGTTATAGAAAAAAAAAAAACCCTAAAAAATGGAATTCAGGGCAGTTCTATTTTGAAGTAGGTACTGAAGGTGGAAGTGCTACCCTTGTCCTTGGGTTGGGGTGGGGATGGTGGGGTAGATGGTTAGTGTAACTGAGGTTTTGAATCGATAATCGATGTCATGGAACAGTGAAAAGAGCTTATGTCCTACCAAGAATCATGGCGAAAAGTGGAGCTGGGACAAATGGTAACCTCGTTTTTCTTTTTCCTTGGGCTATTTTATATGAATTCTATAATAATTTACAAATAACTTTTCTTTTTGTTGTTGTCTTTACAGATTGTATCGCATAGCAAGATGAGTTGAAAGAGTCGCACCTTAAAAACGTTGACTTGTGATTTTGACATTAGAAATGGCGACTTTTAGGGTTTTGACATACTTGGAATCTTTTAACTATATCCTTTATTTTTATATTAGCACTGGACAAGCCACTCTCAACACCTATAATTTGCTATCATGTGTTCTGGGAATATCATAAATAAAATGTATACTTTCTTTCTTAAAAAAATGTTTTCTTAAAATGTCATATTAACTGCAATAGTTTTCAATAACTATTGTGGATAATTTAGCAAATACTCAACGTAAAAATAAATTGTACTCTGTGTTTTTTCAGACCCTCTTATGTTCAAGGTTTTGTATTTGAGACACCTTTTAAATGTTATATATAACAGTTTCTTCTATAATATTTATTTTAAATTTGAAACTATCCAAGCAAACATGAGTGGAAAGGAAGGCATAATAGAAAACATTTAAGATCACTTTAAACAATTTGGAGCATATTGATTACTACCACTGAAATAAAAATATTAATGTACACTTGCACAGTCCTTGGAAATCTGTTAAATATTAGATTTAATTTAATATTTAATTTTAAACATAATTACAGGCAGCAAATATTTGTATGCTCATTCAAAAGGTTTAATCCTTCTTATGGATTAATGGTCTGCAAAATGTCATGTTAAATGATATTATCACTTCATATTTAACTTAATACACAACACAAAATAAGCTTATCTAAATTCTGGAATTTCATTGAAAGTATAAAAAGCCAAACACAATGGCAAGAGGATGCTGTGAAAATTTTCATAAATATGTTTTTCTTCCCGAGGGTCCCACACTTGTTTTGCTAAGTATTGAGTCACAATGAACTCTGATGCCTGAGTATAAAGCCCTGAAAATAGGAATTTTCCATGAAAATACCGATAGGCCTTTTATCATGGCAGTGCTGTGGAGAGAACTCTGATGCCCCATGGTCAGACTCACCCTTCTCTACCTTACAGAAGTGGTAAATAATATCGGAACAAAGTGTGTCAGGATACTTAGGATTCACTGTAGCAAAGAGAATTGAAACAACAAAAGCACTCTCACTGATGAAATTGGAATTTTTTTTTTAATTAACACTTCTAATTAGAATTTAACATCTCACTAGCTTCGTATGGGATTTTTCGCTTCCTTAACTTCACGGAAACCTATCTGTTGGCTCTAAATAGGCAGTCACTTACCATGCGCCACTTGAGGATTTCAATTAATCCCAAATCCTCCAACTTTGGTTTGCGAACTTGTCTTTCTGCTCTTGTGCCATTCCCTCCTGTTGGAATATACTTACTAAGAGTCCTCTCCACAGGTTATTACCGTGCCATCCTACTATCTGATCCAACTTCTATCCTATCTTCAAGAAATAATTTCATACATTTCACTGTGACCGTTAAGAGTGATAATTGGCAATCATACTTATTATTATTTAGTTCCCACCCAAGTGACAGTAGGAGCGATGGGCTCTTTGCATTTTGTAAGGGAAGGTCTGAGTTGTGTTTGAATCGGGTCCATCTACCCGATGACTAAACCTGTGAGGCCCGCCACCATGTTATCTCAGTTACAGTCATGAGCAATGGAACTGAACGTTGAAAACTGAAGCTCTTCTTGTATACTCTTGTGTACTCTTCAAAATCTTATTAACACCAACAAAATTAAGGCTATTATTAGTGATCTTTAATCCAACAAATAAATGCCACTTTCATTTAGCCTAGATAACCTCAAAGCATCCTCATCCAGTATCTGCTGCCTCGATTAGAACTGAAAACCTGACTAACATCAGATTTTGCTACAATTCTGGAGAAGATTGAAGATAATAAAATATTGCCCATGTACACACAAGGGCCTGTGAAGGTCATCCAGCCTGCCTGCTATCCTCAATCTAGGAAACAGTGGTATAGTGGCCCAAGAAAGCAAAATAAAAAGGAATATCTCTATGGAATACAATATTTACATGTAAGCATCAGCATCTCTGAATTCCTGGAGAATCCCAGATAACTGACATAATCCCAAGGTTTTCCGCAGGAAAATCTCATCTAATGATAACCAGCTTATAATTAGATATTCATTTATTTAATTTGTATCATCTTTTCTGTGAAAAGTTACCTAACCTAGGTGAGGTAGGCAACGTTTAAACTTGGTGTGGATGAACTTGCCAAGATCTTTTATGGCAGGTAGCTAAGAAAAAGTTAAAACCTTGTAGCAGAAATAGAAAACGGGATCTTTTGGTGTCCAGAAGCCTTCCAGAGTAGGGGAAAAGGGAGGGAGACAGCAGCATTTTCCAGAAGACCCTTCCATGGCTCAGATCTGCCCCTGCTTGGCCAACCCACTGTCTTCACAGGGTGTGCAAAGGTGGCAAGTTTCTTAGCAATAGATGAGGTTGAATGGGAATGTCACAGCCCTGCCACCGCCGAGCAGCTCTGAGAGCACAGAGATTTTTAACATAATAATTATAGCATAATCATTTAAACATAATAATTATAACATCTTTTGTGTAAGGTCTTTCTTCCATGGAGACTTGCCAACATTCTTCACCATCCAAAGTATTTATTCAGCACCTACATGTGTATAGTTCTGCTGAGTGCTAGCTTTTTCTTTGATAATTTGTATAGCATCTTAAATGGGTAAAGAAAACCTAAAGGAGGAGGAGACTTAGGAAAGGGAAGGTTTAAAAACAATAAAAGCCTTGGCTATTTTAAAACTACTTTCAGCAACTTTTGAGAACAGAGGACCCCAGAAAAAGAGAAAGACTTTTCCTAAGAGAAGATGGAACAGAAAAGAGCCACTCCTTAGCAACGTTTCTATTTTGCTAGAAAGTTCATTAAATAATTATTTTTTGGAAAACCCAACTGTGCAGAACCTTTCCTATGATCAAAATGTCTTCAGAGATGAGTGTTTGAACTAAACCTCTCCGTATTTCACCCCAACTTTCAAGCACTTGACGGAAGTCTGACGAGGCAAGCGCTCTTTGGGTTGATGTTATTAAATGTTATCTTCGCTAATTTCCTTAGGGCTGGCAAAGGCTCACCCATCACAGAGACGCTTTTAGATCTAAACGCGTTTTGTGTGAAACACTTCGACATTTTCTATGCATACTTGCATGAAAAACACTTGCAGCCAATTCAAGGCAAGTAGGTTGTGGAATCATCTAGGTCTAGAATTATTTCCACAATTATTTTCACACTACAGCTCACACATATGCTGAAAAGTCTATTGTAGGATATACAGTATTTTGAAAATTCCAGAAGGACTGGAAAATAAAGTGTAGATATTTTGTGAAATACTTAACCAAATGGTTCACACAAATATAGAAGCAAACTGTGCACTTGAGGATTCCCTTTTAGGCCCCCTTCCCTTGAGTTTAACATATGTGTCCTACTTTTTTAAAATACCGAAAATATTTGCAAGTATGTTTATTGAAATGTTTCTAAATTCTTTGCAGTAGTCATCCCATTTACATCCATACATAATTCCCACTCCTTTCTGTGGGCATGGCGAGTGTGGGGTGGAAAAACTTGGATAATTATATCTTACGAGTTTGTAACATTTCAAAATTTCCAAAGGAAAATTAGACCCATGCATTTTTTTTCAGATGTGCAGCTGAGAAATACTTTTTTAAATCGCTAATTTCACTGCAGATTAACACATTCGGTTCTGCCAAAAATCTGCCTCCTCCCATCCTTCCTTAACTGTGCCAGCCACACTCTTCCCCTTGCCTGACTGCTTCTTTGATGTCTTCTAGATTGAAAAAAAAACAAAAACAAAAACAAAACAAAACTCTTTATTCCCCCGAAGAGAAGACAGGAAATGCTGATAGTTTTTTCCTCTTGCAAGAATCTCTTTCCTAAAATTGTACAGAAAACAGAAAGTGAATCGAAGAATCATTAAATCAAGGGCAAACATTACCATAATGCAGCTTAAGTATTTATTTAATATATTTGTGTCCCACATTAATAAATCCATTTCAAGAAACCCAGACTCTTATACAAATACATTCGGAGTGGAATTTTTGCTTTTAAAAGGAAGGGATTTTTTTTTAAAGTTAACCACCACAATCTCAAAAAAATGATGCAATTTATTTAAAAAAAAAACTAAATTATAGTTAGCTTTTCCAGTATACATCTTTTATAAAATAGGGCTATAACATAAAATATAGCCAAATCTGCCTATAATATAAAACAACTAGTTTACTTTTTAAATGCCATTATTTCTTGTTGAGTTTCACTGGAAGAAAAAAAGAGAAAAGATAAATGCATTCCATAGGGTATCAGCATCTACTGTAAATGATGTGCTAATGAAGAATGACAAAAAATCCGGGGACATCATCTGGACATTAACACGAGCCCTGTGATTTGACATGTAACCCATTTCAATGTCCAATCAAATTATTTTTAGGAAATGTATGTATTACGTGAAACATAATATGCACACATATTAATGCATACATAGGTAGATGCATCTATTACACATAAGTGTACGTGTGCATCTGTGTTCATGTGTGTGTAAGCTGGACTCTCTAGGGGCAGACTACAGAGCAAAATGGAAGAGTAGAAACAAACAATCCATGGTGAAAAGACTGTCAAGGATAGCCCCGTATGGACCATTGAAAGATAATTGCCTTTGATGCACATTTTCTGCCAGGGCTTTATATAATTCCCAGGTGACTCAAACCAATATTGAAACTTCCCTTGAATTGGAGAATTCACTAAAACAATATCCTTTCTATCCTTGATGATAATGTATAGGGTTCAGTCATTTAAAATAATAACATGATTGCCAAGTTTATCACTGAATTCTATTTTTTAAATTACAGTCCCCTAAGTTAATCTTTACCATCCCAGAAGGAGATGACCTAAGACATTGATCATTTGACTTTAACAGCATAAAAACATTTCACATGAGCATCAAAGTGCCTGTGAACACCTACTGCATAATTCCTTCTTTCACTGAAGATTAATTATAAACTCAGGCATGTGATAAAATAATGACAAGCACCATGTTGTTTACTTCAATAAGCAGGCTGCATACAATAGCTTAAAAAGGCACAGTTTAAGAACACAGTTTTAATTTTTTCTTTTCCTCTGTCCATTCCTCTGGGTTTCCAACTATGAGCAAGATAGAAGTCTGCCCACCTGTAACCCATGGGTTAGATCCAACCCAAAAGTGTTTTTTTTTTTAAATTTATTAACTTAATCTATTTTGGGTGGGTGAGAGAAGTACCTGCATGTACTATGACTTTCTTTATCTTGAGAAAAAAACCAATATAACAATCAACATTTAAAAATTAGGAGATTTCACCAAAAACTGGTCTATGAGTTTCCCTTGAAAGTGGCAGGACTTTGCAACATTAGACCTTTCTCCACACATCATGGTCATGATGGAGGCAGCCTTCACGGGAGGCCTGGGCTCTTTGG
The DNA here is from genome assembly GCA_963574415.1 of Tarsius wallacei. Taxonomy (NCBI): domain Eukaryota; kingdom Metazoa; phylum Chordata; class Mammalia; order Primates; family Tarsiidae; genus Tarsius; species Tarsius wallacei. The sequence goes on from CAUYQG010164678.1 coordinate 6,384, forward strand.
CTTTATACCACACCCGCTGGAATGTGTCACTGGAACACCTGCCTGCTGTCTCACCCTTTCCTCACAACACTTCTTGGGGCGAAAGCTGAAAGATGCTCGTCTAGAAAGAGAATGAGTGACTTCAAAGGCTTGATTACACCTTCTTCACATTACCACAAAAAGTGAAGGTCAGGAGTTTTTGTCAACAAAACTTGGTCTAGAACTTCTTTTTTTTTTGAGTTGGAGTCTCACTCTCGCCCAGACTGGAGTGCAGTGGCCGCTCCCGGCCACCGCAGCCTCGACCTGCTGGGCTCCGGCCATCCTTCCGCCTCAGCCTTCCGGTAGCTGGAACTACAGGTGCGCGCTACCACGCCCGGCTGATTTTTTGATTTATTGTAGAGATGAGGTCTCGCCGAGTTGCCCAGGCAGTCTCGAACCCGCGGGCTCAGGCAATCCACTCATCTCAGCCTCCCAAGGTGCAGGATTACACGCTGAGCCACCAAGCCCGGCTGGTCTAGAACTTCTTAATGTACTGTTTGAAAAATTCTGTTTTGTGCAACACAGCTTCCTCAGGAACTAGACATTGCAAAAAAAAATAAAAAAAAAATATATATATATTAAAAGGGTTCCTATTGTCAAATCCATTTTTAAAGCTGGTTAAGCAAAGTCAAATGAGTTTCTCTGCGAAGCAGTTTTGTGCCCCAAAAGCGTGTTGTTCATTACAAATCTCCAAGATGCCATTTATAAAGCAGCATGTTCCACATTTATTTGATTGTGGAGTCCTTCTTTTAATAGGTCATGTCTTTTGAAATATAGTAACTGATAGACATGCCATCTCATTTATAAATGCATGTAGGTACATTTTGTGGTCTGAACTTGAGATTTAACTGAACATTACATTAGTGTATGAGATGCACACTTTGGAAATTGCCTTTACACTGCTTTACTTGGTTTAGTGCTTTTCCAACTGGTAGAGAATTAAGGCAAAGTTTTGAAAGCAAGTTTAGAGAAAGGAGGACAAAAAAAAGGGCCAACATCTATATAAGACAGTGGTCTTCGGACCACTTCCCATTGACATGGATCTGAGTCTTGAAGAAATTATTTTTATAAGAGACTCCATTAAGCATGAATGCAGCAACCTCTCTGCTTTGGTGCCCTGGGAGACATTGAGGCAAGGGGGGTGAGGGGAGATGTTTCCTTGCTGCCCAGGCCACAGCCTGGTTTTTACACTGTGAAGGAGACAGGAACCAGTCGGGCTTCTGAAGTTAGATAGTGTAGTGCTACTGGGCTGGGGAAACATGCCCTGTGCAGAAACTTTGAGTGGGCACCCAGCATGTGTTACCGGTTGATATGGTGGGAAGCACTTTCTGCAGAGGTTTCTTGGCAGTAGACGTCCTCAAGGGGATTGGAAGCATGAAAGAACAATCCAGGCCCACATTTAGGACATGAACCCACCCCACCTTCAAATCCCCGGTGGGATGTAGCTGCTACAGGTCCTTCCAACTGCAGGGGACACGCAGGGGCTACTGCAATGTGTGTGTTTCCACTGTTGGAAACATTATTTTCCTAAAGACTGAAGGCTCTGGGGAATTTTAGGTTTTACATATTACTAGTAATAAACCTTTTCGCATTATTGATTACATGAAGACCCTGAACATTTTTTGCAACTGTTCCTTTAATGTAATAGATTAACATTTGGTTACAAAACAATTCCCATATAAATGGAAAAGCCATTCATTAAAAAAATAAGCTAAAAAGTACTGCTTGAAGGAAACATTTAAAAAGTACTGCTTATCTCCACCATGCTTTTTTTGGGACTCTGACACATTGCACTCTTCTTTTTACATATAAAATCTAAGAGGGAAAGATGGCACGAAGCATGCCACGTGCTGCGTGAGGTACCTGCCCCCTGGAATGCTAGACAGTAAATTCTAATTTCCCATGCTGGCTGTCAGCACGCCCCTGCGTGGTGCTAGTGGTAGTAGGCATTCAAGTGCTTAAGAGTTGAATTGTGCCCCTGATATTTAGGCTTATGCATTAAAGAAGCAGCTGACAGAAAGGTCATATATTCAGCCTGGAGAGGAATGTAAGCTGTGCAGAGCACAAAATGCAGAGGCTGATGGAATCCCTCCTGCCCCCCACCTATCCTGCTCAGCACACACCAGCTGGAGGTGATAGATTGGCCTTTAAGGTAGCCTTATGTCAGGATGCTTTGCTGGGAGCCAACTAACTTCTATATCACTGCAGCCCTGCCAGGGTCGGTTCACTAAAAGTTTTAGCGACTTCTTCCCCGCGCTGCTCTGAGGATGGTGTGTAATTGAGGTGCTGGGTGCCACAGTGTGGCTAAAATGGCCTTAAATGTTCTGCATCTTGCTTCTCTCTGTGTAGAATGGCCTGGAAGCGGTTGGGACTTCTTAGGTGAGTGAATGAGTTAGCGATCCCCTCAGCACTGCAGGATTGGTTACTACACACCCCTTGCCTTCTCTCAAAGCATTTAATTCTTCAGCTTTTGTATGCCTCTCTCTCCCAGCTCTCCTGGTATGAAATATAAGAAGAGAGCAGTTCTAAATTTAAGGAGTGGAGCGTGAGGAGGGGCAGACATCCTAAAATAAACTGCCAAGTAAGGGGTGCTTCTTTGCATCTAAATTCAAGAAAAACACCTGCATAGAATTAAAGACTGAGGGAAAACTTGGACAGCCATGGTCACAGATTCGTTTGTCCCTTGAAAAGGCATGCAGGAGAAAAATTGCCTTTTGTGATTTTTTTTTGCCACCCAGGGTAAATTTCTTTCCTGGATTTTCTATGGTTAATGAACCATGTATCTGTGTTTGCAGGTTTCTAATAAAATATTCCTTGAAATGATGTTGAATACACATCTCTCTTCCTATTTTCTGTCTTCCTTTCTATGTATTTTTACAACACCAGAAATAAGTGATTGGCCAGCCCAAGCATCCCAGACACACAGAGTATTTAATATGAAGACTCCCAAAAGAGAGGATTTCCCTAAACCTTTTGATCATTTGAAACCCATTTTTCGACTTCTGGAAAGTCACAAACTTTCCCACGGTTTCTTTTCTGTCTTCCCATGTTCTCCTTCACTCCTTCCTAGTTTTCTCTTTTTTATTTTTTGATCAAGACGTGGAGTCTATTTCTCCATCCCATGGACCATGGCTGGTCTCCTCCCTTGCACTGTTCTGTAGACCGTGGGATCTTGAGCCAGTTAGGAGCCGAAGGAGGCCCTGTGTGTCTCAGCTCCCAGCTGGTTGCCGGTGAGCAAGTGTGGGCAACTCTGCCAAACAATGGGAGACCACGTGGAACAGAAAGAATCAATTCCTCTTGAGGCCATCCTAAATCGACCAGTTCCCTACTAAACGGGCAACAACCTGCAGAAACATCCCTGAGCTGAGCAGAGATCAGAGGAACTGTTTTTTGCTTTTGTTTTTTGTTTTTCTGAGCCCAGTTGCAATTGTCTAGATATCTGCTGTGTTAAGTCACTGTATTCTTTGGTCGTTTATGGCATAGAAAAAGCTGATTGTGATAGTTAATTGTATGTGTCAACTTGGCTAGGCTGTTGTACTCAGATATTTAGTCAAATATTTTTTTAGGTGATTCTATGAAAATATTTTTTTAGATAAGATTAACATCTCAACTGGTGGACTTTGAGATGATCCTCTATAATCTGGGTGGGCTTAATCCAATCAGTTGAAGGCCTTAGTAGGAAAAGACTGATCTCTCCAAGCAAGAAAAATTCTGCCAGAAGATAGCTTTTAGGCCTGAACTGCAGGTCTTTATTGGATCTCTAGTCTCCTTCAGATTATTCAACAGCTCCTATAATCATGTGAGCCAAAACTTTAAAATAAACATCTCTGTCTAAAATAAACATCTCTGTCTGTCCCTCTCTCTCCCTCTCTCTCTCTCTCCCCCCCCTCTCTATATATATACTTCATTTCATATATATATATATTATTCTCTCTTTTGTATACATTCTCTCTCTCTCTCTCTCTCTCTCTCACACACACACACACACACACACACACACACACACACATAGAAAGAGACGGAGAAAGAGAGACAGAGACTTTTGGTTCTGTTTCCCTAGAGAACTCTAATAAACTAATTTACTTACTGGTCTTCACTCCTTCACTTTTATTATTTTATTTAGTAGAAAGGATAGATAAAACACTGTCAGCTTATTCAATTAAAATTAGGCAGGACTCCCTTATACGCCCAGTTCCTCTATTTTTTCAAGTGCCTCCTACTGTCAGCCACCTGAATGATAATTGACTAAACTTTAGTATCACCAGGGTCAGGAAAATGGTGCTGCCTTAGGTAAAAATTGTTCTTTTTTTCCTCCTTCCCAAGACCCCAAATGGCCAAAGAGTGACTGGCCACATCAGACTGAAAGTATAATGTGGTCGTTCCAGTTCATTGCTCGTGCTCCTCATCAAGAATACGGCCCATAAAAAGATATGCTCATTCTCCCAGAAGGGTTGTAGTTTATAGTGGAATGATTGTCCTTGTTCTGGATATTTAATTGACCATCCTGTGACCAAAATATTTTCAATATATCATTTTCTTTTTGTATAAAACCTTCATGGTTTATAAAAATGGAACTTATCATTCATAATAAATATCTAATTTTGTCATATATCTAGTTTAATATATCCAACGACTTTGCATAATTGTGAAGAAAAAATCTGCAATCTATAGCATCTAGAAATACCTTGCACAAATAGGACAAATTGCATACATATGTGGTCTCTCTACCTCCATTATTCACCCATGCACATATCCATTGGTAAAAGATTTATCAAATAGATCTTGCATTTGCTGTGAATCTGTGTGAGTGTATGTGTGTCACTGTCTCCCCAATTCTTGACGTGAACAGCCACAGCAGAACAATTCAGTTGGCTAAACGTTTCAAGAAAAAAGAACAGACGTCCTCTCCCCTTAAGGGGAATGGAAGGGAAAGTAGGATGTCACAACCTTCCGCAGTCCCTGCTGGGAGCTCAGCCTGCTTCTCCTGACTTTGGTCTCTGCTGGATGTCTGCAGAGCCAGTAGTGCTGGTGGCCTGGATGGGCGGCCATTTCCACTTCCTGGCAGGCTGCAGAGTTAGACGCCCTGACTTTGAAGAGGTCTCATAGATTCTTCCACGAGCAGATGAGTTTAGAAGCTAGCAAAAGGTGGCTAGCATTCTGGGCAAGTTGGAGATAGGATTAGTTACAGAAGGAAAATATAGGAGAGGTTTTGCTTTCATAAGATTCATACGCTAAATATCCTATATTTTCACTCATCTAAATTCAATAGTAAAAAATAAGCCACAACATTTTAATACATGTGTGCGTGTGTATTTCCTTGTTCTTGGTTATTATAGCAACTGTCACATATTATATGCTTTTCTAAACTGTTGATTGTATCTTTATATTTTAAAACTGTCTCAGATATATTTACATCTAGTACTATCTGAGACACAAAGGGGTGAAGTCCATAACCTTTATATTTGATTATGTGAGTTGTGAAGGTATGTTTATTCAATTGAGTGACTATATTTTTCAAATACCTAATTTACTCTATTTTTGTTTACACACAGACACATTTATTATGTTTGTTTTTCCTCATAAAAATAACAAAGTCTTCCAGGGCCAATGTTTTCATATTCTCCTGAAAAGAAGATCCTCCTAACGCTTTACCTCTCAGTCATCAGCAGCAACAGTAAAAATGCCAGTCTTATCACGTCAAACCCTTCTAGGAAACGTGGCAGCGCTTGGGTAACAATTTGTACCTGGAGTTCACTTTCACCACCAAACCTAAAGTTTTTGCTCTATGAATATTTAAGTATCTTGAGAGGAAATAATATTAAAAG
>CAUYQG010164684.1:0-11863 GCA_963574415.1 Tarsius wallacei
TCTTGTCTGTCTCTCATTTTTACCAGCATCTTTGTGAGGTTTTTGCTTTTCCTTCTGAAATCTTAGCCCCTTGCCTTCCTCAGGGTTTAATCAATAGCCCCCCCCCATCAAATTTCACCTGCAAATTAAAGACAGGTCCTGATTTGCTCAGTATAAGGTTAGATGCAATTTCTTATTTTCTGCAGAATGACATCCTATGCAGCTAGAATAGACAGACAAGATGGATTATAGCTACCTGTGAATTCACCTGGAGGAGGTGTGTTCCCATTGACCTAACACAAGTCACCTCAGTTGCCAGAGGCATATTTCTCAAGGGCAGTAGGCAACCTTCTATGGCCACGTTTGCATCCTGGGTTTCTGGTGGATCCTTTGTCTCTAGACTCTTTTCTAGAGCCGTAACCAAGACATGTCAAAGAGCAAAACTTGATTCTTCACTACTTTTCTCACTGAATATCATTTTAGATATTTTAACTCTATTTGTGCCTAACACATTTTTGTGTGAAATTCATTACAATACGTTGGTGAATTTTTACTTTATGCTACTCTAGCTTATTTGCACTTTTAAGAAAGCATGATCTGAGCATACAAGGTCTCGAGGTTATTGTTTGATTCGTTCTCTAGTATATGTAATTTTTAAGCTTTCATGAAATTACATCTTGGCAGGATGGCAGGCAGATTTCCTGTTATGAGATACTTTAATCTCTTACATGTATTTGTAAAGTCTTAGACAAATGTAACTTCTTTAAACCTTTAAAATAAAATCTACCAGACACAGTACTGTGTATAGTTTAAATAATTTTTTTAAGTAAATACATGACACATATGATGTAGATCTCACTTTAAATGATTTTGAAGACCTAAACTCAGTTACTCAGACTATAAAAATCCTCACAAAATTTTCCAGTATTCTGTTCTCTGTAAGTTACATTAACTTGTTGTTTACCACATGCCCATGATTACTAGTGAGAATATTAAAATTAGCTGCACCTCCTCATTCTGCTCCACTTGGTTGCACACAACGGGGCAGTTTTGTGCAATGAAGTTTATCACTACCCTTTGGTTAAGATGCCTTAGATACTTTCCAACCCATTTAATATGTTTTTATGGAAATTAATTTCAGTGTATTTCACATTGGAACATGGATAGAATTTTATGAAAGAAACAATGTAGGGAAAATGGAAAAAAGAAGATTTCTTTTTTAATAAGACTTAAGCTCCTTGGGTTTATTGTGTGGAGAGAAAAAAGAGGAGGCTTATTGCTTTCTCCATTTGAAAGAATTTGCCTTTTTGAAAAAATTTACAGACTTATATGACCAATGACAATTCACTGTAACATTGTGCAACATGAGCAAAAACAATCATATGCCAAATATGTGTTATTTTCTGAAATGAAAAGAAAAAACAAAATGTTTGTTAACTTGATACTTAGACTTTCAAGTAGGAAGGAAACAAAGAAAGACCAGATACACAAAAATAAAATTATAACAGTGTATGAGTTTGGAAACATGTATGGAAATACTTTTATACCTTTGTACCCACAAGAATAATTTCTGGGATTTTTCTGAATTCACAGTGGAGAATAATACTCACTTTTTTTCGGTGTAATCAATTCAAGTAGATATTTCCAACCATGAAGAATTAAGTTATAAAAACATTGGTGCGTTTTTTGAAACAATATATATCCTTTGCTCCACACAAAATTAGTCCTAAAATGGTTGCAGTCTGGGAACAAGATTATCCCCTGATAATCCCGCAGTATTCTTCTGTTTTCAAGTTGCACTGTAATAGCAGAAATAATTTACAAATTCACTCAAAATACAGTTTTCCTCAATATGTCCCTTTTCTCTTTCTTTCTTTGAATGCTGAGAAATACATAAAATTTGAAACACAGTGATAATGAAGTTTAGTAAACAGATAATCATATAGCATGTATAGTCAGCATTACATGGATAAAATACATAATTATAAGATTACCCGCGCAACCCAGGCATAAAAAACAAAAATAACACAAATTTTACTTTCAATAATTTTTTCCCATTTTCTGTTTGAAAATTCAAGACATCACGTAAGTATATCACATGTTTGATATTATAAGTAAAAAGAAGTATTTATCTCAAATTAATTGTTGTGTCATAATATTCATATTTTTGCTTCCTTACCACATTCTTTTTCTGTAGATACAATAGTCTCTTGTTTTTTTTTTAAATCTCTGTTGCCTACCTGCTTACATACCCTTCAATGTCTTTATATAATAAATTCCTATATTACTTTATATGTATATGGTCCTATATTTCTTTCAATATAAGATTTGTTTGTCTATTAGGAAAATATAGAGTGTTGTAAAAAATAGTCCCTCACTTTTGGGGTTCTCTGATGTAGGTTGTGTCTGAGAAGAAATGTATTATAGGGTGGTAATACAAAGTACTCTGCAAAGATCCTGGCATGGGAGCATCTTGGTGGTTTTGTGATAAAAAGCAAAACAAAACAAAAAGATAAAGAATAGCAAGCAGGTCAGAGATGACAATCAGTGAAAGCCTGACAATTAGAGCAAAGTGTGAGAATATGGAGTTTGCAGTGTTCAACCACAGATGATAAAGGACATAACTGACATTTTTTTTTTGCTGTTTTGCTTTTGTTGTTTTTCTTAAGAACACTAACCACTGTGTTGGGGACAGGCTTGAAAAGAAATGAAAACAGAAAGAGAGAGGCCAATAAGATGGTATTTAGAAATTCTGGCAGAAGATGATGATGGCTAATGTCTAAATCTCACAAAATTATGAAGTGACTATGGCTTAATAGCAATTGAACATTCAAATTCTGCAACACTGAAGTACAAGACAGGCCTGAAAGTTTGAAGGACTAGTTTTAAAGCAATTATGGGGCAGTACAAATGAAACTAAATTTGTTTAAAGGTTGCTGTTCCCTAGGCACTGTGCTGGGCACTTGGCATGTCTTATATGCCTAAATTCTCAGTCTGTTCATGAAGAATAATTTATTGCCATTCTTTAAAAAGTAGATGAATCTGACTCAGAAATTATATATACACACTTGGATAAAAGTGCTTCCAAACCACTTAATGAGATTTATTTCAAAGCACTGTCTGACAGAAATATATGACAAATATATGAATGAAAATCTTATCTCCAAGAAGTACACACAGGCTCAAAGCATAATAGAATGAATAAAGATTTAGATGAATTCATGGAGGATTGCCTTAGGGTATATTTTTAAAGCACCTCTTAGTAATACATACATGGGGTCCATTTTCAAGCCATAGTTGGGAACAATGCAGTGAATTATTTTGTGGTTTGACCCCCTATGTCTCTTCTGAATACTTTATTGAAAGATGAAGCCCCAGGTAAGTAGAAATACGTTAGTCTCTAAAGTCTCCGTCAGGAAGCACAGCTGTGTTTGAGCCAAGTAATCAGGCAGACACTGTGTGCCTAATTAGTTTTTCTGGCAGAGGGAGCACTTTAGTTGTGGTTAAAAAAAAAAACAACAAAAAAAAAAACCCCAAACCAGCTACTTCTTCCCTGTCCCTAACTGGTGATTGAAAAGTAATTTCATAATATTACTGTTGACAGTTAATATATGATTATAGAATATCATTTAAAAATATTAGGAAATGGGTTTTAGTGGAAAATATACATTTTGTGAATATTCTAAAATTTAATCTTTATCTTGTTAGTTTTGACTAATTGCATTAAAAAGCTATGCCAAGGGCGGGGAACACACTTCATCAACAAGGGTACTTGCATAATAAACGTTTGTATACCTAACCCTAAATTGTACCCCACATCTTTAAAATAAAAAACTTGAAATAGAAAAAAAAAAAAGGAAAAAAATCTATGAACGTATGTAAATATCTTACTTGTGGTTTTTAAAACCTTTTTATTGCATTTTTGTTTAAAAACAAATTACAATTTTTATTTTTTTCAAGATTTTATCAGAATTAATAATTATGGCAGATTTAGAAGACTTATACTTCATTATCCAACTATTTACATTTCATTCAAGACTTCTTAGATATCTAAAATTGTAGTTTAGGGAGCTCTTCTTACCATTTTATATGACATATTGAATATTATTTCTAGCAATTTTGTATTTCCCAAATATAATTTTCCTTGTGTATTCTGGCCTAGTATTATAGATATTTTAATAGAGAGCTTTAGATCAGTAAAGATATTTAAATATTTTTCACCTATAAAATAGAATATGGACTTTAAGGTACAAAAATACACCCAAAAGAGAACAATGCAGAAGGAAAATAAGTTTTCAAAATAATAAATAAATAAAATCCACAGTTTTGAGAGCCATGTTTTACCATAACTTTTCATGTCCAGAATTATCATTTTGGCTTAGCATGGCAATTTATAAAATTTATTTAGAAGTAAGTCCATGGTGGTAACAGTTTCTTTTATTTTTAAAGTTTATTTTTATGTTATTTTATTTAACTTTAAAATTTTTTATTTTAAAATTGTGGGGTACAGCTCAGGGTTAGCTATACAAATATTCATTATGCAGGTACCCTTGTTGATGAGGTGCGCCCTTCCCCAGGCAGATTCCCACTACTGCCAATCTCACCTCCCTTCCCCCCTACTCCCCTGCAGTTTCCCTCTCCTGTCAATCCTTTTCTTATAGTATTATGATAGTTGTTCAAGGTCCACTTATGAGTGAGAACATGTAATACTTAGTTCTTTGTTTCTGTGAAAGATCATTCAGTATTATAGACTCCAGTCCAGGTTGCTGCGAAGTTCATGATTTTGTTTTTCTTCATGGCTGCATAATACACCATGGAATATTACACAGCCATAAAGAAGAACAATTTCAAAAGAAAAAAGCTACAGTTAAATTTGCAATTTGTGTAAGTGTAAACAAATTATGCAATATATGTGTATATATTCTCAACACTATAAAATTATACACTCCAAATTTTCCATTATATATTTTATTCATACTTGTAAAACTTGAATGAAATGTAAATAGTTGGATAATGAAGTATAAAAAACAAAACATTTTGAAAGAAGTGTGTGTGAGGGGGTTTGATTGTGTGGACTGGCTTTACCATCCAGAGTTAATATCTCTGTATAATTTGATCTATTTCCATCCAATTTTCTTCCTATAGTTATATAGAAATTTTTTTCTGACATTAAATATTCTTTAAAAATTACTTTCTCAACAAATAAAAATTTCATGAATAATATAACCTAGTTCCGATGGTATGTATATTATCCTAATTATTTGAACACATCTCAATTTTAAACACATTTCTTACTGTTGCATATGGATAAATTAATACATTTGAACAAGTTTAGTAAATTAATAGCATGCCTTTAAAGGAAATTAATGAATCACAAAGAAGAAATACTTTGCTGTTTTCAACCTGTTTACAGATGTTTCACAAAAGATTTGTGTAGCTTAAACACATATCAAGAGTGTACAAAACAGTCCAACTCATGTACTTTGAATAATATAATACAATGCATATTATATTTGTCATAATATCAGATAGTTATACATAATCACATATCTAAAATTTTTATTCTTTTTATGACTAGTTACTTTATAATACTTATATACTTATTAGAAATTGGTTCTAAGTTTCCCATTCATGCCCTTCTCCCAGTGGTAACTATGAATTGGCATCTTTTTTTTAGTTAATGTTTCCTATGAACACTTTGTATATTAATCATATTAAACTTGTCATCTGTCTCAAATATTTTTCAGAATTTTTATATACCTTTTTACGTTATATAATATTGTTCATCTTATAAAATTTCAAACTTTTTAATATAATTTTAAAATTTTTGATTATTAGGGATACATAATAATTGTATATATTCGTGGGTACATGTGATGTTTTGATATAGGCATACAATGTAATGATCAAATCAGAGCGTTTGGGCTATCAATCAATGTAAGCACTTAACGTTAGTCTGTGTTAGCAACATTCCAATTTTACTTTGTTAGCTATTTTAAAATATAAAAAAAATTATTTTTAGCTGTAGACACTCTCTTGTGCTGCCAAATACTAGTCCTTTTATTTTCACTTTATGGTTTTTTTCTGCTTTTCTACATAAGATTTCTTTTCCTTTTGAGTATTAGATTTTTGTAAAATGTATCTTATATCCACATTGTATTGCATTTTCTTATTCTTTATATTCATCTTACATTTAAATTCCCGAAACATTTGTAACTTATTTGTGCTATTTTTGAGTTAAAATTCTTAATTATTTAAAAATTATTTAATCATATTATATTACTCTTTTATTTTCCATTTGATATCAAGTGCCATATTTTTCAAAATATCTTAAATTTTGAGATACTTAAATGTTGTTTATTCTTTGCATTTAGTTGCTTTTTATTTTTATTTCTAGTTTAAAAAATGAGATGTGTTCTATTAACTTTAGACATTAACCACCTCTTGCTTTTAACTAACACGTTAAAATATCAGTAAATAAATGGAATAAAGTCTTTCAATCAAAAAAATATAATTTAAAAGCTATAGAACTTATGCTACAATGCATACACATAAAAATAAGCCTTCAAAAGATTCTAACATGCTTGGTGTGCACTTTTCATGGTAGAATGACTGCCCAAGTGACAATGAAAATTTCTCAGAAATAATTCTGCTACCACACATTATAATCACAGATCTATCACTATCCACATTTTGATATACGAAAAAGTTATGTGGTTTCTCATTAAAACTACTATTTGAATTACCTTAATCAGAAAATAAAACTCCAGGACTTCAAAAAGAATAGAAAGTATTAAAACTAAAGTGTCTAGTATAGTGTTCTAAATTTTATTTTAATAATATAGAAAACTACTTGTTTCATATTTATCTGGCTTTCAATTTTGGTGAATTAGGAAAGAAGGAAGACTTGCAGTTGAATTGAGGTTGCATTAGACTTCCAAGAAATTGGGTGCAATTGTTCTAAATCAATTAAATTCATCATGCTAGTGGCCTGGGAAATTAGTAAGAATGAACATCATTCTTCTTTGTTTTTACAATCACCTGGAGGTTTGACAGCAGGAGGGAAGCATGAGGGTTACAGAAAGGAATCTTTAATATTTTGACAAGATTGTCAGTAAGATTTAAATGTTATTTGCAATTTTAGCTCCCTCATAGATATATGTCTTTATGTGTGTAAATGGGGAAGAAATTTTGATATGAGCAGCATGCTTAAACCAAATCTCACAGTTGTCATAATTTCAAAATTGTTATGAAAAATCTTTGTCAAGAGAAAAATATGATTATACATTGAGACTGATGTTTCAGGTTTTACCCAAGAAAATTCCCAAATTGAATATCAGATCCTAAAATTGCCCAGAGTCTTTTCATTGTTTTGAGAAAAAAAAAAAAAATCTTAAGTTAGAATACCCCATAGATTGCTGGCTTCTCTCACTCTAATACAAAATTATTTCCATTCTTTCTACAAAAAATGCCATCAGTTTTCAAGGGTTTATTTAAAAGACAACTCAGAATGAACTATCTCGAGTTACCTTAAACCTTAAATGTTCTTACAACACATTTTCCAGTCTCCCTCTCAGCTAAAATGTTCAGGTAATTAAATTCTGGATAAAGGGACATGAGTAGAACATAACAGTGAAAATGCCAGGTGACAGTATGCATTGTTAAGATATCATAGATAATAACAAATTGTTGTCCAAAATAGCTGAATTCTTTTACACTCCCATACAGCAAAGAATCTGAATAAATTTCCTGAATTGTATTATCGATTTGATATTATCAACTACCTTTTGCTAAAACTCCTATGTTAAGGTTGTCATTTTTTAAAAGTTTAAATGTAAGTTTAAAATCCACAGTACACCATCATTACTGTTTTTCGGTTATTATTAATTGTGTAAAGCTAACAATTTCATAGTTAGATAGTTCTGCTTCATTTGTTGTTTCTACCTTCCATCTGGAATGATGTTCGATCTAATGAGCCCCTCCCTCTAGCTTTTGCTTTTTTTATTTTATTTTATTTTATTTTATTTTCTACTATAGAGATGTGGGATACAGATGAGGATTAACTACATAAGTAAGCTGCATACAGGGTAAGTTAAGGCTTCCAACTGTCCCTTCTTTCCCTTGTAGCAGACCTGGTACACTTTGTGTTGTCACATGTGCCCCATCCTTCTCCCTCCTTCCCTCTTCTAGCAGTACCCAGGAACTGCTGATCTCTTCCTTGTGTTCATGTGATTATTGTTCAGGATCAACTTATGAATGAGAATATGTATTATTCAGTTCTTTGTCTCTGTGATAGATCACTTAGTATGAAGGTCTACAAATTGATCCAATTTGCTGCAAGGTTCATGATTTTTTTCTTGTTTACGGCTGCATAACACTCCATCATGTGTATGTACCACGTTTTCTTTATCCAGTCCACGTTAGGTGGGCAGTAGGGTTGGTTCCATGTTTTAGCTATTGTTAATAATGTGACAATAAACATACATCCGCAGGTGTCTTTTTTGGTAGAACGATTTATGTTCCTCTGGGTATATTCCCGGGAAAGAGGTTGATGGATCATATGGAAGGTCAGTTTTTATTTCTTTTAAGAATCACCACACTGCTTTCCACAGAGGTTGGAATTTGCACTCACACTAAGAGTGTAAAAGCATTCCCTTTCTGCCACACCTAAGCCAGCATCTGCTGTTTTTAGACTCATTAATGATCGCCATTCTTATCAGAGTTAAGTGGTATTTCATTGCAATTTTGATTTGCATTTCTCTGATAAGTGAGGCTCAGCATTTTTTCATGCGTCTGTTGCCTACTTGTATGTGTTCTTTTGAGAAGTGTCTGTTCATGTCCCTTGCTCACTTTTGATGGGGTTGTTTTTGTTTTGTTTTTGCTTGTTTACTTTCACTTTGAGTTTTTTGTAGATCCTGGATGTTAAAATCTTTTTCAGACACATAATTTACAATTTTTTTCCCATTCTGTGGGTTATCTCTTTACTCTCTTGAAGGTTTCTTTTGCAGTGCAAAAGTTTTTCCATTTGATGAGGTCCCACTTGTTTAGTTTAGCTTTTATGTCTTTCATTTTGGTGAACTTGGTCAAGAATTTGTTGCCCACTCTGATGTGCATAAGGGTGTTTCCTACATTTTCTTCTAGGATTTTTATAGTTTGAGATTTTACATTTAGGTCTTTAATCTATTTTGAGTTCATTTTTGTATGTGGTAATAGGTAGAGGTCCCGTGTCATTCTTCTGCATGTGTTTAGCCAGTTTCCCACCACCATGTGCTAAATATGTCCTCCTTTCCCCCAGGATAGTTATTGGTGGCTTTGTAATAGATGAGTTGGTTGAGAAACGATGTTTTTGTTTCCAATACTCTGTCCTCTTCCATTGATCTGTTTCTATTCTTGTACAAATGCCAGGCTGTTTTAGTTACTGTAGCCTTGTAATGAAGTTTAAAATTGGGAAGTGTGAGACCTTCTGCTTTGCTCCTTTTGCTGAGGATTGCTTTGGGTATTTGTGTTCTTTTCTGCTTCATTTTTTCAGGTCTGAAAAAATGCTGATAATTTGATGGATATTGTATTGAATCTGTTGATTATTTGGACACTTGACAATATTGATTCTTTCAGTCCATGAGTAAGAAATGTTTTTCCATTTGTTTGTGTCATCTTTTGTTTGTTTGTTTGTTTTGTTTTGTTTTTAGCAGTATTTTGCAGTTCTTGTAAAGGTCTTTCTCTTCTCTGGTTATATGGACATCAAGATATTTCCTTTTGTGTATATGTGTGACTATTGTTAATGGGATTGTGCTTTTTAATTGGTTCTATACACTGCTTGATGTGAGTGTATAGAAATGCAACTCTCTTATACAGATTGACTTTCTACCCTCAGACTTTACCAAAATCATTTATCAGGATGAGGAGGCTTTTAACAGACTCTCTTTGGTTTTCAAGGTATAGAATTACATCATCCACAAAGAGGGATAGCTTAACTTCTTCTTTTCCTATTTGGATACCCCTGATTTTCTTCTCTTGCCTGATTGCTTTGGCTAGGACTTTTAGCACTATGTTGAACAGGAGGGTTTATAGTGAGCATTATTGTCTTGTTCCCTTTCTCAGGGGAATGCTTCTATTTTCTGCCCATTGAGCAAAGTGTTGGCAGTGGAGTTATTATAGATGACTCCTACTGTTTTGAGGACAGTAGGAGTCTCTTCAATGGTGAGGTTTTCAAAGGTTTTATCAAGAAGGGATACTGGATTTTGTCAAGTGTTTTTTCTGCATCTAATGATATACTAATGTGGTTCTTAGTTTACATCTGTTAATATATTGAATTATGTTTATAGTCTTGCAAACGTTGAACCATCTCTGCAATCCAGGAAGGAAGCCCACCTGGTCATGGTGGATGATACTTGAAATGTATTGTTGGATCCAATTTGCTATAAACTTGTTCAGAATGTTTGCATCTATGTTCATCAAGAAGATTGGTTTGTGATTATCTTTCCTTGTTGAGTCTCTGCTGGATTTGGGTACCAGTGTGGTGTTAACTTCATAAAATATTTTGGGGAGAATTCTATCTTTCTTGATTACCTGGAAAACTTTCAGTAAGATTGGTATAGTTCTTTCTTGTACTTCTTGGATAATTCAACTTGGAAGCCATCTAGTCTGTGGCTTTTTTTGGTAGGGAGATTTCCTATGATTGCTTTGATTTCCTGGATTATTATTGGTCTGTTTAGTGTTTCAATTACTTCTTGTTTCAACCTTGGGAGGGAGAGTAATGTCATTAAAGTCTGACAACTTCTTTAGATTTTCAAGTTTATTTGCATATAGGTGTGCATAGTAATCTTTGATTATCTTTTCAGTATTGTTGGGGTAAGTTGTGACTTCACCTTTTGTGTTTCTAATTTTGCTTGTTTAGACTTCCTATTTTTTAATTCAATCTGGCCAGGGCTTTTCCAATCTTATTTATCTTTTCAAAGAACCAGTTTTTTATGTTGGTGATACTTTGTATGATATTTTTCTCTTCTATGTCCTACAGATGTGAATTTATCTTGGTACTCTGAATTGTTTTGCTGAAGTTAGGATTTTGGTGATCTTGTCTTTCCTCTCCCTTAAGTGTGAAATTAGGCTGCTTAATTGTGATCTTTCAGCTTTCTTGATGTTTGTGTACAAAGCTATGAATTTTCCTTTTAGCATTGCTTTCATGGCATCTCATAATTCTGATAAGATGTAGTTCTATTTTCTTTTTATTCCAAGAATCTTATTTCTGTCTGAATCTTAGAGTTGACCCAGAATTCATTCAGCAATATGTTGTTTAGTGTCCATGTCTTTGAGTGTTTTGGAGGAAGTTTGTTGGTGTTGATATTTACTTTTATTTCACTGTAATCTAAGAAGTTGCTTGATATTATTTTAATTCTTTGGAACTTGTTTATGCATGATTTATATCTAAGAATGTGACTGATCTTGGAGTGTGTTTCATGTTCTGATGAGTAGAATGTATACACTAGTTTTGGGATGAAGTGTTGTGTAGATATCTATTATATCCATTTGATTGAGCATTGTGTTAAGGTTGAATCTTATTGGCTTTTTGCCTCATGATCTATCTAAAGCTGTTATTGTGGTGTTTAGGAATCCAGCTATAATTCTGTAATTGTCAGCCGGGCTCGGTGGCTCAGCCTGTAATCCTGCGCCTTTGGGAGGCTGAGGTGAATAGATTGCCTGAGTCTGCGGGTTCGAGACCCGCCTGGGCAAGCGAGACCTCATCTCTACAATAAATAAAAAAATTAGCCGGGCGTGGTAGCACACGCCTGTAGTTCCAGCTACTTGGAAGGCTGAGGCGGAAGGATCGCCGGAGCCCAGCAGGTCGAGGCTGCGGTGGCCGGGAGCGGCCACTGCACTCCAGTCTGGG
>CAUYQG010164692.1:0-13029 GCA_963574415.1 Tarsius wallacei
TAATTATAAGAAAGATACTACAGACCAAAGAACAGTTTGGTAACTTACTTGCTCATGATTCAGAGCAAAAGCAACTCTTTGTACCCTACTTATAACTACATAATTTGTGTTTGTTTCAAAATTCCATAAAAAGAAATAGTAAGAAAAAACATAAATTTTTAAAAATGTAGTTATCAACTAGAAATTGACCTTCCATATGACCCAGCAATCCCCCTACTAGAGTATACCTGGAAGAACTCAAATCATTCTACCAAAAAGATACCTGCATGTGCATGTTTATTGCAACACTATTCACAATAGCAAAAACATGGAACCAACCGTGCTGCCCATCAAAACTGGATTGGATTAAAAAATGTGGTACATATACACAATGGAATATTACACAGCCATAAAGAAGGACAAACATATGGGCTTCGCAGCAACTTGGATGGATTTAGAGTCTATCATATTCAGTGATCTATCACAGAAACAAAGAACTGAGTACCACATGTTCTCCCTCATCAGTGGATGCTGAACATTTACCATAATACTATAAGAAAGAATTTGGCAGTAACAGGATACTGCCAGGGGAGGGGAGAGGAGGGGGGCACATACCAACAAAAAGGACACCTGATCTCAAACCAGGCAAAGTGAGAACCAAAGGGAGGCCCAAACTTTATCTATACAATGTCCACTTATATACCTAATCCTGAATTGTACCCCACATCTTTAAAATAAAATATTAAAAAAAAAAATGTAGTTCTCATTTCTTCAGATCCAGAATTAAATTGAATCTTAAACTCAAATAGAATGTAGAGTTTCAGTGGCCTTTTTCCTTATTTGGAGGGTGTTGGGATTTTGATGGAAGAATGATCACTTCAGGGGTACCTGCTTGCCATCTTTCTGTGATTTTTTTTTTACCTTATCTCTTAGGATGGAATTTGCTTTGCCTTCAAAGTAAGCTAAAACTTAAAAAAGAATTTCACATGGAGTCTGGAAGAGGAGTACATGCCATGGATAAAGGCCGAGAAACATATTATTAAACCTTAGTGTTCAGACATTATCTCATGAAAACAAAAAAAAAAGACTTACAACTTTCTAAGCCAATTTTAACTCACTCCATGAATGTGGACTGAAGCCCCAGAGAAAGAGATTCTGCTTGTGTAGACATGGAGAGGATTTCCTCTGTGAAGGAAAATAGTCAATTATTGTCTTGAAACAACTATATATAAATGAATTAGATTCTCAATCTTTTGATACTTGTGAATTCTAAAGAATTACAAAGAAACAATTTTTGATAATATTTATGAGTTGGTTACATCCAATTTAAAAAGATAATAAGCACAATTAGCTACTTTTAAGTAAAAAAAAAAAAAAAAAAGGAAAATCATGTAGAAATGAATGTTTCTCTGACATTTTATCTTCGGCACCCTGATAATTATTGTTAACTTTAAGCATTTATAAATACTTTTAAAATTGAATTATTTACATTTGTTGAATGCATATTCCTGTAAAATAGAAAACACTAAATGTATATATTTGGACTAATTAAGATCATAAAACACAAATAAAATAAAAATTTTTCTCTGTACTTTTAGAATCTCACAATAAAGGATAGTCTTTTAAATAAAATTCATTTAACTTTATACAAACTTTTAAAAAAAAGAAACAAAGAAAATGGATATTGTCCATGCATTATTTCTATTGGACAGAAATGGTCTAGAATCTCCAAGAGTTGCAACATCATGATACAATACAATAGGAATTCTGTAAACATATTTTGATAATTTTGACATAGAGATAATGGCCAGCACCATTGGCAGAACAGCAGAAAATCGCATTTTCACCTCTCAGATTAGCCAAAGTTATAACTCTAAAGAAAAAGTAATGTAGATAAATACTTTTTTTAAATGTCATGTAAACCACATCTAATTAAACCTTTTGCTAAAGTCTTTCATTTATCTCTGTTGTTTCAGAGGAACGTATTGCCATTCAGCTTGCCTAACCGAGAGTCTAGGGTTGGGATCAAGACTTCCCAAACCAGAAGTCAGGAAGATACTCAGACACCATGGTCTATTGATACAGTTCCTTGGCCACCAGAGCAACATGAGGGGATGTAAATGTTATTTGCTAACTTGTAAATGGTATTTGGCCTGGTTCTAAACCAACTGTACCTCCTTAGATAAAAGGCAAATAAATGCAATATGATTAATTTCTTCTCATAAAACATTAAGATACAGTTAGAATTCATTGTCTGCTTTTCAGTCCCTTGTGCTTACATAATTTTTTCAGTTCTGGGTTTATGGTACCTGCTAGTTGTCTGGAGTTGGCCACTTAAGTACTGTTTTTCCCTCCTGGGCATTAACACTTTGCCTTTGTTAGTCCACCAACATGGCTTATTTGAGCATATTGAATATTTGCTAAGTGCCCTAAACTAGCAAATGAGTTTTCTGATAGGAATGTCTCTAGCCAAGGGGATGGAACTTAGTGTTTAGGATCCTCTTGAAAGCTTATGGGAATGAATCACCATGGAGTCACTTTCTGCCCTACATCCAGGAGGGCCAGCCCTGACTTGTCCCCATTGGGAGCACATTAACTATTTAAAAACTCGAACATCATTCTTTGATGTAGTTCAATACTGGTTTAATGAACCAACTTTGTTTTGTGGGGTTTTTTGTTTGTTTGTTTTTCTTTTCTTATTAAAATTTGAAAGAATGGCTTCTTCTGGGCCTTAGAATCTGGAAAGGGATCTAGTATAGATGTTGATTTTATAAATCTTAGAAATGATTGGAGAAGCAGTATTTACCATACAACAAACAGTGGTTTTGAAGTGAGGTAGTAGTATTATTATTATCATTATTTTAGCAGTGTTAAAGTAGGAAGCCTGGTTAAGTATTATAAACATAAAATTATCAAAGAAGGGAAAATGTAATTTCATAAAAAACTAAATCTTTGCATGACCAAGTTAGCTATTATGGTGATATTAGGAGGTAAGCAATCCTAAGCTTAGGTGGGCAGTGTATAGCATCTGATGAAACAGCTTTCCTGGACTTTATGCTCACACATTTTGGTTAATACTGTTCTTGCACTAGGGAAAAAAAATGGTGGGCTTGCCGTGGCTCCAACATATCCTGTGTTTTCAGTTCAAACAGCCAAATACTAGGATCTGATTTTCCCCATCTAAGGCTTTGTGTGATTTCTTTTGTCTTGTACAATGTGTACATCATAGATAAACAAGATGAATTGTCTTCTTCACATAAAGCCAGGCAGATTTTTTTGTGTATAATCTTGCACCTAATTAACATGTTGCTGCATGTGCAAAGTGGTAGAAGTAGTAAGTGATTTTTGATTGGCAGTTCTAAAATGCCTTTCATCCTTTAAGGCTAGAATACTGAGAGCAAATGGTTTCCAAAATTTCCAAAAACCTGAATGTACACAGGTAATTTTCTTTTATCTCAGCCAAGTGGCTGCACCTATGCATATACATGGACAATAAATGTCAAAACAGTACTATTTAAAGATAACATTGCCAAGAGAATATTTGCTTGAGGTTCTTTATTCATGTTGCTATGTGTGCACATGTTTAAGACATTATCAGCTAGGATCAAAAATGATTATGTAAATTACATATTATGCATATTTCTAAGATGTATTTCTTTTTCTTTCTTTTCTTTCTTTTTTTTTAGATTTTACTGTCTCTGAATTGGGATGCATCTTAGAATCTGTGACATCTTTAAATGCTTATCAGCCAGGTGGCAGTCACAACATAATTGTGATTGCCTGTACAGATTGGGCATAACTGCTCATATTGTCTTCACTTCAATTAAGATAGGTTGAGTATAATGGCCCTGTAAACTGCCTTCAAAAGGATGGTGTTGTTCAGTATATATAAGAAGGCATAAGAACAGGGCAATGTGATAGATAATAAGTCTAAATCTAAAAGAGCCTTTTAGTAAGTATAAAATAGAAGTATATGTTAAAATAGTGTGTCATGGTTTAATTGACAGTCTCTTAGTTAGTATTACATAAATAATAACACATCTTAACAATCAGTGGTGACTTGGATATGATGAAATCTAATCTATCAGCCGGACTTGGTGGCTTAGCCTGTAATCCCAGTGCTTTGGGAGGCCAGGCGAGTGGATTGTCAGAGCCCGAGGGTTCAAGACCAGCCCAAGCAACATGGCAAGACCTCATCTGTACAATAAAATAAAAAATTAGTCCAGCGTGGTAGTGTGTGCCTGTAGTTCCAGCTACTTGGAAGGCTGAGGCAGAAGGATCACCAGAGCTCAGCAGGGAGATGCTGGGGTGGCCGTGGGCGTGCCACTGCCCTTCAGCCTGGGCAACAGAGTGAGACTCCAACTCCAAAAAAAAAAAAAAGAAAAGAAAAGAAATCTAATCTATAAGATCAGGACATTTTCAAAGTGAATGGATTTTTTTCCTTCACATTCTTCCTATGGTTATATTTTTCTTTTCTCCATCTTACTTTAAGCCAGTAATCTTTTCCATTTGAAGGTGGCATTACTAACTGAGCAGCCAATGAGTGTGCTATTCTGGTTTTGTTGCTTCCAGTGCATCTCCTTACTGCATAAGTAACAGTTCATCCATGTTTTGGTTTGTTTTTTGTTTTCTGTTTTTCCTGTGAGCCATTTGTTGAGGGGCAAGGGAGAGAGGGAGACAGGGAACCAAAGTATTGAAAAAAAATAGCCAGTATTCAAGTAAAGTCTGAAACTGGTGAAACAGAGTAAGCCACTAGACTCTCAAATTGCTTTAAGTTTTAGCTCCAACCTAACACAAGGCTCTAGCCAGTGGAGCCACAGACACAAAAAGTTAGCTAAGTTCAAAGATATCTTGTCCTAGCCAACCTGAAGTTATACTTTTAAACCAGAGGAAGAGTCTTGGGTTCTTTGTGATTCTACACACATTCTCATATTTCTCTCATTTGTTTTGAGCTCTTGGGCTAGATCTCTCCTGTGAAAGTAGATATGAAAGAAAGTTGCCAAATTATTTCTGTCTGGTCTGTGCACGGAAGCTAAGTTGTTTTGTGGTGTGTGTTCATCAGGAAGAGCTTATTATTTCCAAGAGCAATACTGTATCTGAGAAAAAAGGCTTTCTAGATGGGGACGTGTTGGCTAATCTTAGGTTTCAAGAGTAGACATCAAACAGCAATATAGTATAATTCCATTTTAGTTTATTATGATTCTGCAATTCCAAGTTACTTTGTGGGCATATTTTCTCTTAACACATTTTTCTTAAAAAAAAAAAAACACTATTATTTTGTATGCAAAGCTCACCCAACTCCATCATATTAATTTTATTTCCTCTCAAAATTTCCTCATCACGCATATCTTCACAACTTATTTTTCCTGTTGAAATTCAGATTATTCTTACTTGTTTTGCCTTAGTTAGGCTCATAATTTCTGCTGAGCTTTCTCACATGGATTATATATATGAATTTTTTTTCTAGATGTTGCTTTTTTTCTCTGTTATTTTTGTTTTTTCACTTCTCAGCTCACAACTTTATTTTCTACATTTTTCTTCATTGCCTTAAATTTGTTTCTTTTTGTAACTTGGAAATTCCTATATTGTAAACATGGTCTAATAAAACCTAGTTCTGCTTAAGAAGCTCTGTTTTTTTAAAGTACAGCTCTAGATGGTACAAATTTCTCTGGGGAGATCAGTCTCCTAGAGAGGTTTCTTCTACCTTTCTTTTGTGTTTCCCTCTTTCACCCATCTCATTGCCCCAGGAGACCTAAAGAAGTCTGTGAAATTTATTAATTTTATAAATTAAAAAAAATCAAGTACTTTTTGATACTTTTAAAAAGAATATCCCAATATTGCTTAAGATTCTTAAGAACCTTGGTGTTTTATCAGAATTCAGTATGCCTGCCTTAAGAATTTTGTTTTAGAGAATGACTTTATTGATTTTATAAACAAATAATTGTATTTCCTCCCACTTTTCCTCCTTATGTCTCTTGGTTTTTATTAGTTGTATTATTTTTACTTTGTCAGGGACTCTAATATTTACATTCTGTTCTGCAAACATGCTTCCTTCCTACAATTGTTTAGTCTCAGTTCTTATGTTAATGGTTTAATGCTTATCCCAGATCCTTTAACCATGGCCTGTTCATTTTATATTCCTTTTTAAAAATTTATCTTTTGATAGGCTAGATTTCATCATGGAATATCCAGTATCCTTTTCAAGAAGTGATGAGTGTGCTACATATAGTTTTTGTGTATCTGTCTGTTTTTTTATACTTGAACAATAAGAATGCTCTGTACAATATTCTTGGATCATGTACTTTCTTTCTCCCATAACTTTCTAGTTGTTTTATTGGCTTCTGACACTGAATGTTGCCAGGGAGAAGTTTGGAGCCAGCCTGATTTATGTTTTCTTTTTGTAAATGACTCATTTTTATTTAGTCTTAATGACAGAAAATTATTTCTTTACATCGTAGGTTCAACAACTACATGCCTTTATGTTAACCCATATGCTGTGTAAAATCTACAAGTTCAATTTTGTTTTTTTTAGTTTCAGGGAAGTTTTCTTCTATTATATATCTTAGCATATTTTATGCTCCAGTCATTGGATTCTTTTCTTTGGACAATGGTTATGTTTTTTGAAATCATCTTTGTACTCCATTGCTATTTTCTCTGTCATTACTTCAATCTTGATCTTTTTTTTTTTTCCCCTGTATTTACTATTATCTTAGTCTTTTTTTCTTTGCTTTGTCTGGGAGTTCAATAGTTATTAATTCTCTAGTCCCTAAATTGCTCTGTAACCTTGGGGACATCACTTAATTTCCCCCAAGAATATAAGATTTTTGACATGGAAGTAAGGCTTTTTCTCTTTTAACTGTATACATTTTTAAAATTATATCAAAAGAGCATGAACAATTTTGATAAAACATAGGGTCCAATTGCAAATTGCTAAATGTATCTTTAATATATATATTTTTTTAATTTTAAAGATGTGGGGTACAAGTCAGGATTAGGTACATAAGTAGTCTACATGCAAAATATTTTTATAAAGCATATATTTTGTACTATTCAATGAAATTTGGTATTTGAGTAGAGATAACACAATGTGATGAAGCTTGATGATCTTTGTTCTTAGAGTCACAAAGTCATCCCAATTCTCAAGAGTGAAGGTGTACAGGCTGAAAAATAAATAAATAAATAAAAATCTTAAAAATTACAATAACAGCAATAATAGAAATAAAAATGCTAAAACTTTTTGTTGCGGGATTAGCCCCTGAGTACATGCAGAAGCTGTATAGTTTCTGTACTGACCATTCCTTCAATCTTCTTTGTTGTCTTACTCCTTCCTCTTAACCTCTGAATACTGTGTTTCAGATCCTACATTTTCTACGCCTCTCTATCTATTCATGCTCCTTAGGAAGTTTCCAGTTATGTGACTTTAAATATCATCTATATGTCTAAAATTTCAAAGTTGAAATCTTCAGCCTTGATCCCTTTCTACTGCTTTAAATCTTTACATCCAGCTGCCCAGTTACTATTTCCATTTATATGTTTCCTAGGCTTCCCAAACTTAACATATTTCCTCTTTGTTGGCCAAATCCTTTCTCCTTCTAGTTCTTTTACCTCAAATGGCAATTGTTGACCCACGTAGCCACTCAAACCAAAAATCATGGAATCATTCTTGATTCTTCCATTTCTTTTATCCTCCCACATCTAGTCAATCAGCAAGAGCTGTTGGTTCTACCTTCAGAATCCATCCGTGACTCAATACTTTCTGTTCATTTAACTGCTACTCACCTATTCCAAGCCATCATCTTCTCCCTCCTGAATCCCCTGGAGTAACTGCCTAGCTAATTTTCCTATTTTCATCTCCCACTCACTATAATCCATTTTATAGACAGCTGACCAAAGAATCTTTAAGGACAAAATCAATTAGATCTACTTTCCTATTTATAACTCTCCAATGGCTTCATTAATAATCCAAATCTTATTTTGGAGGGGTCGGGAATTTCACTCTGTCGCCTAGCCTGGAGTGCAGTGGCATGATCATAGTTCACCACAGCCTTGGCCTTCTGAACTCAAGGGAACGTTCTGCCTCAACCACCTGAGTAGCTGAAACTATAGGTACATGCCACCATGCCCAGAAAATTTTTTGATAGTTTGTAGAGATGAACTCTTGCTATGTAGCCTAGACTGGTCTTGAACTCCTAGGCTCAAGTGATCCTCCCATCTTGGACTCACCAAGTACTGGGATTACAGGTGTGAGCCACCATACCCAGCCCCCCAAATCGTAGACTTAGTATAAATTCAGATGTGTGCTGTAGCTTACAAGACCCTAAACCATCTAGTGCCTCTCTTTGTGAAGTCCTAGTCTTCCTTTTCTCTTATCTCTCAGCCCCTTACCGGTGGCTCCATCCACATTGGACCTCTGCATCTTCCTCAGAGATATTCCTTTGTATTTGCTTTTCCCTCTTCCTATTTCTCTCGATCTCCACGCTGCCCTAATTCTTTGTGTAGCTGACCACTAACTGGCAGACCTCCACCCAGTGCCATCTCCTTGATTGGACCTGCCTTGACCACCCAGTCTAAGTAGTCCCACCCTCTTCCTCAGCCCCCAGTCGACATTATCCAGCCTTGGGTAATGTGTATTGGATCTTGAGTCTCATTGCACTTATCACCATTTGAAATTATCTTGATTATCTTCCCTCCTCTCTTTGCTATAAGTTCTAGAAGAGCATGCACTTCATTTTTTCCTACTCAACACTATTCCAGTACCTGAAACATATGCTTGATAAATATGAATGAGTGAATGAGTCTTTAAAATGTGTTTTTGCTTTCCAAAAAGAAAAAAAAAAGCCTAATATTTTATTGTGTATATGTCCACAGTGGACTTCTCAGCGAATTGGATGGAGTTGGAGACAATCATTCTTAGTGATCTATCACAGAAACAAAATACCAAATAACACACATTCTCACTCATAAGTGGGACCTGAACATTAATCACCATAGCACAAGGGAGAGATCGGCGATCGCGGGATACTGCCAGGGAAGGGAGGAAGAGAGGGGGCATGTAACAACACAAAGGGTGCCTGGTCCTAAACCTGAGGAATTCAGGACCAGTTGGAGGCCCAAACTTCAAGGAAAGTGTTGTGGAATCTCAGAGAAATGAGGAAGAAAATAGGTGATAACTCTTAAAATTTAACTTTTTCATTTTGGGAGGGATAAACCATAGCTTGCTAAGGATGCAAAGAGGCTTAAATAAGAAGGTATGCATTTTTACATATCGAGATAATTCCTCTTACTTTTATTAAAATGGCAGTGTAAAAGTGTGTTACCCAGACACACACTTTTCAGCCCTTGTCCAGGTTCTTTGATATAGCTATAATTTTAGTAAGGCTACCACCCTTTATATTTCAGTGGAACATTTCCAGAGGCTTTCACTTTAGTGTTATCCATTCAATGGCAGTGACCCTGGGTGTGACCACCAGAATAATGAAGTGATTTTTTTAGTTCACAGAGAATAAGATACAAAGCATTTCTACCCCTAACAGGTCACCATGAAAGAATTTCTTTTCAAGAATATTATGTGCAGGTAAAAGTTTTGTTCATAAAGTCTGTGTTATAACTAGCACAATGCCACAGTCACAAAAATGTGTTGTGAACGCTTTATCATAAAAGATATGATTTATTTTTTAAGGAAACAAGACGAGGTCTTCCTATGTTGCCTTTTGGTTCAAAACCCAAAAGTTCAGTGGCCAAATTAAAATATATTAAAATACTTTCCCCAATTTTAGGGGAGTGCAGATACAGGGAGATCTATTAATTGCAGACTGTTGTTATCTCCGTGTGATTTGTCATGGGTCCACTCTACAGAATGGTATGATTAGCAATCTGAGCAATGTGTCATAGCTTACAGTGGATTTCACTTCCAAAAGTGGATTTGTTCTGAGCTAGCAGAAGCATAGCAAGTCTTGAAGAAATCTAATGAAATAAAACATTTCTGTACCTATGGCCTGGGGAATATTTGTCAGTTAAAGTGCCTGTAAAAGTTTTAGCCTTTGCATCTAGAAGACACAGCCATATTCTTTGTATATGACAAAGTGTACTGCTTTGTGATTAGGAGGCTATATATTTTCTAGATTCTCTAGAAGCCAGTTTGGTATGTCACTGCTATCCCTTCTGCCAGACTATACTTTCAAAGGGCTGGAATCAGAGGGGAAGAAAGAAAAAGAAGTTAAATGGAATATGCTTTCCTGACAATAGTCATTCCAGTTCATTAAACGATGCCCAGGGTGAAGTTGGGGTCACTTGCCCATCCTTTGCAGAGCATTATTTCTCCAGTTAGCCCCTTTAAAACTGGTGCAGCCCATAAAATTTTGTTGCTGATATAAAAATATCTAATTTGAAGAAATTCCGCTTGTGCTGTGTATTCTTTTAGTACTGAAAATCTAAATGGGAAACCAGATGAATGTTTATTAGCTTCCTTAGAAGTTCAACAATAAAACTTCCTGAAACTGCCGACGTGGGCACGAATGCTTTTTAGAACTGCAAACTACTACTTTAAATCTCTGCAGTCTCCAGTAAAAGACTAAATAATTTGCTGTATCAGAAAGAGAATGATTTGGGCTATATGTTTTCATCAGCACATGGAGATATTCAGAAATCCTTCTCCTTGGGTGTTTCGTACCTTAAAGCAATTTAGGGGGAAAACAGCAGTTTGTAGGCATGTGGAAAATGTAATGGTAAGTGGTTGGGGAACTGTTAGATTGAAAGACTTCTGAGGACTCTTAATTTTAGAACAACTTTTATCTGAATAGCCTATGGCTTTCCAAAGAGAATAATTGTCCACAAAGTTACAGATTTTATTGTGATATCCAGTCTGTACCTGGGATTGATGGAAGAACAAATTTTTGATGAGTAGATTTTTTTTTAGAGGCCTTTTTCACTTTCTATTTCTGAACATACTATTCTATTTGGTTTAGCTACGAGGTTTGAATGCCTAAAGGGTGTGCTTCCCTTTGTTGTTCTACTGAACTTTTACATTATATCTTCTGTCATCTGTTGGTCTTGTGGAATGTCACACTATTTTTTTCTTAGGCTAGTGCCTGTGTTGGATTTAATGGAAATTTCCAACCCAAGGTAATTACTTGGATTGATTATTCAGAGTGCTTTTAAGTTTTGATAAAGTTAAAGAACTTTAAAAACTGTTTATTCTTAATACTCATGCAACAGAGCACTAGAAATATTTGTATTCTGAGGGTGCATGGTCTCAAGTACCTTTGGAATGAATAAATCAAAATAAACAATGATCAGATAGGACAGCTGCAAGGCTGACTTGGAGGCTTTGAGCTGGTGATTGCATGTTTCTGCTTTAATCACTAAGATACTAAATTATTTCAGCTATGTATTTCTTGTTTCTATATTTAGGTTTATCAGTATCTGAAGCGGTTGCTAAAGAGCTGGAAAGTGGTGTCAAAAGCTGAGTAGGTTACCCAATTCTAATTTGTTTTCACAGTATGAGGTTGTTAATAAACTAATAAGCTAGTAGGAGAAGAAATAATGGATTTATGAACTAGAGAAACTATTAAAATTGTAAATTAAGAGCTTAGCATATGGCTATGATCAGAATAAAAACAAAACTTGAAAAAAACAAAACAAAACAAACCCTAAGGATGCCTGGTTTGTTTAGAAACATTGACAAGGAGTAAAGTTAATGAGGGGCAAATTGGAATTTATCTATATTTTCCCCATTTTCCAATTTTTTCCATGGTAGTTTTGTGGGCTGAACTCTCTGGTTCCCTTGTATAATTGCTTACGGTTTTGAATTTTTTCAGTGTTAATGATGTACATTTGTATAGATTAGGCCTGGTTTCCTAAGAAAAGTGAGAAGAGAGTCTGTATCATGCTGACAGATCAATCCAGCTAAGGATTTATTGTTCTAAACACTGGAGGACTGTTTTTGCAGTAGGTAGGACATCTCAGGATACCTCTCTCTGTGTTTTAATTTTCTACCATCTTCTCACTCTCCTGTCCACACATTTGTCTCTCTGTTTGCAGAAGTATAACAACATTGGATGGTAATTCACAGACTGTGCAGTAAACTAAGATTAATGAGAATTAAATCATTGACTGATTATATGCTTTTGAGAACTGAGAAAAAGGTACTTTTATTGAAGTTACAAATATAAAGGCTTAGGAATATTTCACTTGAAAGGTTAACATAAGCCACTGAAGGGAAGGGAAAACTATACCAAAGAAAAATAAGCCCCAAACCTGTCTGGTTGACATTTCTGTTAATGTTACCCAAAGGAAGGCTACTGTAATCCATCCCTTGGACAAAGAACGCAGAGAGACTATGTGTTTGTCGTAGCACAAAAGTAGGGAAAAGGACGATGTCAGAAGTGATTTAGTAAATAAATATTCTTTGAAGATGTCTTCAGAGATAAGGTTATTGCAAAGTATGACAGTTACAAACCCTTTCTCAGCAAATCAAGATTTGAGAGCTATCACCCCCTATGGTTTTTATTATTATTTTGTTTTGTTTTGTTTTTTCAAGTTTTTTTTTTTTTTTGAGTCTCACTCTGTTGCCCAGGTTGGAGTGCAATGGCACGCTCATGGCCACTGCAGCCTCGACTTGTTAGGCTCAGGTAATCCTTCCGCCTTAGCCTTCCCAATAGCTGAAACTACAGGCATGAGACACCATGCCTGGCTAATTTTTTGATTTATTGTAGAGATGAGGTCTTGCCAGGTTACCCAGGCTGGTCTCGAACCTGTGGGCTCAGGCAATCCTCTTACCTCAGCCTCCCAAAGTGTTGGGATTATAGGTATGAACCACCACACCCAACCCATCCGTATGGTTTTTAAAGGAGTTTAGGCATAGTTACGTTCTGCCTTTGGCAATTATAGATAATATGAAAAAATATTGTTGCTTGTTCCATTTGACTCTATCTCTAAAAGATGTCAGCACAGCTCAGAGGCCATGGAGGAAACAACCTCAGTCACTAAGAACCAAAGATTAACATTTGAGGGAAGGTGGATTGTTCAGCCAGGAGGGTAGATGCGGAAGGA
>CAUYQG010164693.1:0-15829 GCA_963574415.1 Tarsius wallacei
CAAACATAAATCCTGGCTCTCAAGGAGCTTATAGTTAATGGGCATGAGATGGGTGTTGTTTATTCAACTGATTGCAATATACACCTTTTCCAGAGAGCAGTTACTACTTAAAGTGCAAAAAAAAAAAAAAAAAAAGAATACCTAAGACTTTTATTTTAAAAAATACTCACTTCATGGCAGGCTTTTAGGTGGTCTACTTCCAGTTCCTTGCAGAACTCTCTAATAGATGTTGAATGCCTGCATTTGTTTAATTTCAGGTTCAAATCTACTTGGGCACAGAAAGTGAGCTTATGTATCTATTTAATGCCCTTTCCACTCTGGTTGTGTATATACAACAGGCTCTTGGTAAGTTGTAGAGGGTAATTTTCTTTGAAGCTCTATGATATGACACTTTTCTCCATTTCCTGGATAACTCTTCATATTAGGTATAACCATATACTCTATATTTTTGGGTCTGTCATCAATAAGATTAAAGTCACTCACTTCCAAAAACAAGTTTCTGGGTGGTGGGGTTGGGAGTGGGGCTGGCTGTACCCTTTACTGGGATGAGTCAACCACAAGGAACTTGTAGTCTTGACCCAGCACTACCTGTGGATCTGAAAACCCAAGGCCAGGCCTTTCTTGGCACTTTACTAAAGATCCCTATTACTTTCTGGGCATAAGAGACTTGAAAAATCATCCCATAAGGGGAAGAAAGGAATGGCATTCCATGGTCCTATGAAAGGGAAGTCACTACCTGGTAGGATTGTAGAAGAGCAGTTATAGGCATGCACCACAGAGATTAAACTCCTGAAAGCATGATACTACCAGCTCTTGAGTAAACAACCTACCCACCTCCTCCCCCTGAATGTGTAGTGTGTCAAAGATACATTTTTAAAGACTATGGTATAGGATGGGGTTTCCAGCCCCTGGGCCGTGGACCAGTGCCATCCATGGCCTGTTAGGAACCAGGTTGCACAGCAGGAGGCGAGCTCAGGACAAGCTCCTTCTTCTGTCAGATTAACTGCGGCATTACTGGGAGGTGACCCCCTATTGTGAACTGTGATTGTGCAGGATCTAGGTTGTGGGATCCTTATGAGAATCTAATACCTGATGATCTGAGGTGGAGCTGAGGCAGTAGTTAGCACTGAGGTTTGACTGCACATTCCCTGCCTCCTTCCATCCGTGGAAAAATTGTCTTCAGGAAACCGGTCCCTGATGCCAAAAGGTTGAGGACCGCAGGTATAGGAAGTACCTCAACGTGGCGGGGATGGGAGAGGGGGAATCAATTGAGTGTCTATACTGCGGATGAAGAATGCATTAGGCAGCAATTCTTTACTTACAAAAAATTTATCTCAAACTTTCCTTCAAAAGGTTGAGAGAAACATAGGCAGATTCATTCTTTTCAGGTTGACCTTAAAGCAAACTGTTGGATTCTTGCCTGAGGCAATTCAACAAGAAAAATAAGTTGATCTTTCCGACCTGTTAGGTAATAAGACTTGAGGCTTTGTGGCTGTCATGTTGACTTGGCATTCAAAGATAGCACTAAGAAATTATTCTGTTGGCTAAAAAAGCAGCACGTCTACAGCACACTCCACATTCACCAGGGCTCAAAGTGCGGCCTTGAGTCTGGAGCCTCAGGGAGGCAGTTTTATGAGTCTCGTGTAGACTATTTGTTTATTTTATGGGGCAACTGGCCTGTTCCAATCTCATCCTGAGCTCTGCTGATTTACTCCACTGCACTTAAAGGCTTGTTGAACTGTTTTGGTATAAACAATTCTCTTTTCTCGGTAGGAAGTCCAAGGCTTTTATTTAAAGCATGCTGGCTGTATCTGTCAGAGACCCCCTGCAATATTAGGCTGCTTTTTTTTGGTCTTATCTAGTTTCGGTTCCCTCATTCTTCAAACAGCTGCGGATTCAGACTTAGCCCCACACAGACCCAAATTCTTGCCCTTGTGGGAAATGGTATGCCAGGAGCAGCAGCCCAGATGGTCTTGGCTCAGGCATCAGGCAGTTCTGTGTGTAGCTTTAATATTTCACTTTCTGGATTCCGAACTCCTCACCTGTTTCCAATGTGGATAACTGCTTCTCCTTGGTCTTTTATCTGGCCACCTGGACTCCCAGGCTGCTTGGATAGATGCTTGATCTGTGTGTAGCTAGAGACTGTGAATTTGTTTACCACCTTTGTTTGCATTTATTTGTACATCTTCCATATTCCATGTTAAAGACTTATAAATTTTTAAAATTTTATTAGAATGTATCCATAATATTTTAATTGATTTAGTTGATTTTCATCTTATGAGCATTTAGGTGGTTGCTTTCTAATCATTTTCTATATATATAGTATAAATATTCTACAATGTGAACATGAATTTAATATAGTGTGAACATTTTTTGGTGTGTGTTAGTAAATATTTGCTGGAATTTTTTTATTTATTTAAAGTTTTGAACTTACAGGTTTCTATGAGAACCAAATTGAGTTAAAATGTATAATTCTTTTGTCAATTAAAGGATTTCAGATTCATAAATCAAGAAAAGGGAAATAGTTTTATAGCATTTACTAAGATAATGATTAGTATACCATAAAACATCTGAACTTCAGATGTGAATTATATGACCTTAAAAGACTCTGGAACATGATTTTTAATGACTATATCAAATG
Organism: Tarsius wallacei; assembly: GCA_963574415.1. Classification (NCBI taxonomy): domain Eukaryota; kingdom Metazoa; phylum Chordata; class Mammalia; order Primates; family Tarsiidae; genus Tarsius; species Tarsius wallacei. The sequence goes on from CAUYQG010164693.1 coordinate 2,642, forward strand.
GATGTGACTTAACCAATGTCCAGTGCTTGATATTTAAGTTATTTCCAATTTTTCATTGTCATAAAAATGCTATCGATATTATCCTTATGTATAAGGTTTGCCTGCATTTCATGTTATTTGCTTATGATAAATTCAGGTTTGAAATTATTGGGTCAAGGGACTGAACTTTTTTTTTTTAAGTGAGAAAGCAGGATTTATTGAGAGGACAGAGAAGCTCCCACAGTGGGAGGGGACCCGAAGGGGTTGCCCAGGACTGAACATTTTTAAGACTCTTCATACACTATTGCCAAATGGCTTTTAGGTGATTTATATATACTTCTTTAGCACTGAATGTGATTTCCTGTTTCATTGTAATCTTTTCAGGATTAGTATTATTTTGATAATTTAATTAATTAAAACAATATCTTTACTTTGTAAAATTGATATTTTTCATTTATTTAGTAGATATCTAAAATCTCTCTTTTGTGAATTGTCTGTTTATCTTCTTTGTCAATTTTCTGTAGTGGCTTTATGTTTTTATTTTCAATTTGGAATGAAGTATTTCATATATTTGGAATATTTTCCCTTTAGCAATTATTTTGATATATATATGTTTTTGTTTGTCGTGTATATCATCCTGTTTTACAATAATCTGTGGTATGCTGACGTTTAGAATTTTTGTGTGTTCAAATCAATTACTCTTCTTTTGTGCTTTCTATTATTCCTCTTGCATTTAGATAGTTATTTCTCATTCAGATATCAGAAAAATATTTATCTGAATTTTCTAATTTTTTAATCCCCTTGTATGTAAGTTTTAGTAAATTGTAGATCTAAGTCGATTTTTTTTCTTGGAAAAAAGCCAGTTTTCCCAACAACTTACATGACATAATCCATTTTTTCTGATATTGTCATTAATTTATTTTTTTCACATAGCACACATTTGGATCTCTTTCTAAGCTACTTTTTCTATTTCATTGATCCTTCTATCTCTATGCCAGAGGCATAGCATTTGTGTTGCTTATGCAAGTGGAAACCCCACATCATTTTGAAGATTCCTGATGCATTGCTGTGTCAAGTACACGCTGATGATGTTGTTTGTAACACTGGAATCTGTGCTGGGCCAACGTCTCCAGAGTGTGAGATGTGTATTTCAGATGTTCTGTTTTGGCAGCTATCATTTGGAATGTTTTTTTTCACTTGCACATAAAGAAATGTTTTAGAAACTTGACAGGGGAGCAAACATCAAATGCCTGATTATGATGCTTCTATTTAATTGAGAACATTACCCAACTGGGTTACAAATTGTTGCACAGAGAAGTTATTGTTTTATATGTGTTTGTTTTTCTTATTCCTCTTGCTGACAGTGAAGTATTTTTTATTGTTTTTGCTTGTTTGTTTTTGAGTCAGGGTCTCACTCTGTTGCCCAGGCTTGAGTGCAGTGGCACGATCATGGTTCACCACAGCCTTGAACTCCTGGGCTCAGGAGATCCTTCAACCTCAGCCTCCGTAGTAGCTGAGACTATAGGCACACACCACCATACCTGGCTCATTAAAATTTTTTTTTTTTTTTTTGGTAGAGATGAGGTCTGGTTATGTTGTCTAGGCTAATCTCGAATTCCTGGCCTTAAGTGATCCTCCTGCCTCAGTCTCCCATGTAACTGGGACTATAGGTGGATACCACCATGCCCAGCTCATTAAATTTTTTTTTTTTTTGGTAGAGACAAGGCCTTGCAATGTTGCCTAGGGCTTTTCTTGAACTCCTGGGCTCAAGCAATCCCCCTGCCTCAGCCTCCCAAAGTGCTGGGACTACAGGCGTGAGCCATTGCACCTGGACTGACTTTTAATTGAATGGCTAGTAGTATACATTGGGGTGTATATGCACCATTGCTTCTAAAATCTACTTATTCCTATTTTGCCTTTTTTAACTTTAATTTTTGGTTCTCAATTTGAACATAGAGGGAAAAATATACTAGCCCTATTGTTAAATTTTCCTCCTCATGTGCTAGACTATCATGATGCTCACATTCTCATACTGCCTCTTTTGTGTATCAGATCCAAACCTGAACTGCAAAGTTTCAGAGTCACCAAGACTGTAAAGTACAATCTCTAAGAGTGTGGAATGTTGTGGGTTAGCAGTTGATATTCCAAATGGACTTCATCGTTTGGACTCCATGAAAATGTATGGTACACTTTATATGCTTAGAGGTTATTACCTTATTTCTACCTACCTAGTTCTTGAGAAATAAAAAACAAGGAACAGTACTAAAAAAATAAACCTGTGAGGGTGAGGAAGTAGAATGGGATAAGAAAATGTTTGGAACCCAAAGGCAAAAGCATCTTGACACAACTGGTGATTGCTTTTATAGTTTAGATTAATAACTTCTACTTCTTATACTGAGCATCTATATATTAAATACACAATATGTTTTGCAAGCTTTATTGTTATTATGTGCTTTGCAATAGAAAACTCATCCCTGGGAGAGTAAGCACTACTTTTTTTCTATTTTTATTTTAGATGTGGGGGGTACAAATGCATGTTCGTTACATGGAAATGTTGTGTAGTGATGGGGATTGAGTTTCAGGTGGTCCATTCCCCAGATGGTGAACACTGTGCCCAATAGGTAATTTCTGAACCCTAACTCCCTCCATACCTTCCCCCTTATTGGTATCCCCAGTGTCTATTATTTCCATCTTTGTGACCATTTAGATACCACATATGAGTGAGAGCATATAGTATCTGGTTTTCTGTTTCTGAGTCAGTTCACTTAGGGTGATGATCTCTAGCTCTGTCCATGTTGCTGCAAAGGACACGATTTCACCCCTTCTTATGGCTGCGTAGTATGCCATGGTGTATGTATACCACATTTTCTTTATTTAGTCAGTTGTCAGTGGTTACTTAGGTTGGTGCCACGATTTTGCTATTGTGAATAGCAAGCACTACTTTTGTAGTTAAAAGTTGATGACCTCAAGAGGTCTCTTGCTTCTCCACACACATGACACAGTGAAGTAGTTTGTTCACATGGTTACCTTACCTACCCAGTCTCTTAACAGGACCCTTTGTTCCCACTGTTCTGGTAGGCAAGAATGTAAATATCACCCAGCATTCGATTTGCTATCTTCTGAAAACACACTAGCACACTTCCCGAAGAGTTTGAAATACGCGACGAAAGGATTCTTTCCTACATTTTCTCAAATATCACTCCGGTTTGCAATTTTGACACAGATGGAATCAAAGTGTGCATGTGTGATTATTTTTCCATGTCTCAGTCTCCTATCTCTAGCTCCCTTCCTTTATATAACTACAGTGCCCCGATTGCCAAAAGGGTAGGGCTTCTCTTTTTCTTCATCTACTTTATGGCCTCTTTGGTTCAACTTCAGCTTTGTGGCTAAGCTTTGGTGGAGAAGAATCTTGAACACTACTGGGGACACTCTGATCTCTGTCTTCCAGGTCTGTTTGGTTCTTTCTTTTCCTTCCTTCCTTCCTTCTTTCCTTCCTTCTTCCTTTCTCTCTCTCCCTCCCTTTCTAATTTTAGATTGGTTCTTTCTAATTTTAGATTCAGGGGGTACACATGGATGTTTGTTACATGGACATATTGTGTAGTGGTGGGGATTTTGTTATGTTAAAGGAATCTAAACCATACTCTTCTGCCAAGAACTAGTTTTTAAGCATATGGCTTTGCTTGGGCATGAGAGAGGATATCTAGGTCCCTTCAGCAAGCCTACTTTATGCCTTCCTGGGTCTTTTATAACTTGGTGGTGAAAGTGGAAGAATGAAGTGAACCATTTGTTTGAGAGGTAAAATTTAATTGATAATAATAAGTGCTGGTGGTATTTTTCATCTTGAAGACATAATAAGCATCCTTAGTCCATCTCAAGAAGTGTTTGGATTTCTGATGGAACTCCAACATGTACCAGGGAAGGTTATGCATTTGATGTAGGTGGCACTTTTGAACATTTAATTACATGTAGAACAGTTCAGAAGAAGGAAACATCACTTAAGAGGCATAGGAGAGTCCAGTCCATTTTACAAATTGATGATAATTTTTGGTACCCTGAAGAAATATTTTTAACCTCAATTTCCTTGAAATGTCAACTTCTAGAGTAATTAATATGAATGCACACTGTTTTAAGACTTTAAAATTATAAGATACAAATAGAGAAAAAAAGGAAGCCAGAAGTAGCATTGCTTAAACTATAATATTCATTTTTAATTCTATAATATGCATTTCTAAATTAGAATTGCAGTAGAAAAATCATCCATTTGAACAATCTATTTTATTCTTAATTTAATTTAACTTTATCTTTTTTTATAGAGTGATTTGAGTTCCTCTGTGTATATTCCCAGAAGGGGGATTGCTGGGTTGTGTGAAAGGTCAATTTTTAGAGAAGTTGTACTAGTTTACACTTCTGCCAACAGTGTAGAAGTGTTCTCTTTTCCCTGCATCCTCTCCAGGATCTGTTGTTTTTTGAGTTATTGATGATGGCCATCTTGACTGGAGTTAGGTAATATCTCAGTGTGGTTTTGATTTGCATTTCTTTGATGACTAGTGAGGCTGAGCGTTTTTTCATGTATCTGTTGGCTGCTCCTATGTCTTCTTTTGAGAAGTATCTATTCATATCTTTTGCTCACTTTTTAATAGGGCTGTTTTGTTTTTTTTTTGGCACATTTGAGTCGGTGCTTTATATGATCAGATAAGCTTCTCTAGTAATGAACTATACAAATGATCCCTGAAAGTATAGTCTTGCATTTGAGTAATCTTAAGCATCCATACTAATCATGGCATTCTAGTCCACCTTATGAAGTGTTCTTTCAATTGCTCATTACGTGGAAGACCTTCAGCATAACTCCATCTCTTTATTTCCTCCCGTGTTAGAGTCTTTAAACAGCTTCTCAAATAGCAGCCAGTTTTGAAGAGCGTATCTGTGCCCATCTTGGGACATTGGTATAAACCTAGGGTAAGTGTTATACATTTTTGCTATGTATTAAAAAATACTTTAGTTTGAGAGCAAATGTGTTTAGAATAATTATAGTGAAGCTGTGCCACGGAGACTGAGTTACTTGACCTTGTGACAAAGTCAAAATTCAAATTCACAATTTGTTAATCATGCAATGTAACTCAATTTTGGGCTGCCTTTGGATATCCTGCTTTTTCAGAGGCTGTTTGAATATTATTGATGACTACAAATTGTAAACTGATTTCATGCTTGACTATGAATCTGCACATACACACAAGTGAAATAATAAATCATTTATAGCTAGAAGAGATATAATCATTTCTACAAGCCTTGTATTTTCTAGCTAGGTCTGTTGATGTACAAGTGGTTAAGTGGAGGGCCAGGAAGGAGTTGGGTGAGGTCCAAAACCCAGATTCCTGACATTCATCCAATCATCATTCACCTACTCCATTCCTTTATTCTGTATTCTAACTTAATTTGCTTATTCACCCATCCATTCATTCCAATGCCCTTCATATTAAATCCTGACTTCATGACTCCAGATCTTACTAGGAATTTTTGATCAACTGAGTGGAGTTTGCAAAACATTTCTGAAGCCTTCCACTGGGACACTCTTCTGACTCACAGGCAAAAGGACAGATGCTCTTTTGTTAAAGTGTGAGTATAATGCTGAGTTTTTTTTCCTAGAGATGCAGCAGAAAGGTACAAGACACCTTTTGAAGCCCTGGGATGAGACCAAGCCATCCTGCCCAGGCTGGGCCTTTCCTGAACGTCTCCTGATCTGAAGGGCAACATGGCACAGTGCCAGCTGATCTCTGCTTCTCTGAGGGTGATTCCCCAGCTTGGGGCAAAGTGGAGCGGAGGCCAGTTTCAAAGCCTCTTTCGGCCTGTAGAAAAGTAGTCTGGAGTTGGGCAGCTGCCAAGTTCACCACATGAATACTCGTTTTGCTTGGCCTGTGGTCAAACAACAGCCAAACAAACAAACAAACAAACAAACAAACAAACAAACAAACAAACCAGGTTGGGCGTGAGTGGTGGGCTACCCTGGTTCTTGAAGTTTGTCAGCAGACAGGGGGCGCTCTGGCCTGGAGTGCTCCAGGGGCCTCAGGTTCTCAGTGGTGAATCTGTCTTCCAGACCCGTCGGTAATCCTGAGCGTGGATGCTTTATGGATTCCCAGGTCTAAGGGAATGGTTTAAAACAGGCATTTGAGTCCTTCCTTTGTGCCACTGAAAGATCACTTAATTCATATTCCACTGCAGTGCTGCAGGCAGGCCATCTCTGCTGTGGGCTGAAATTTGAGATGACTGAATAGGTCAGGATGCCATTATTATTCATTTCATTTTGACAACAGCAGCAGCAATCCTATTAAAGAAAACACACAGCAGTGCAAAGTGAAGGACGCCAGGGAAGAGATGCCATCTGGTACTGCCCATAAGGAAACCTGGCCAGGTGTTAGGTCTAAGCTGTCTTCTCCTACACTCCTTTGTGATGCAAGTTTAAACTTGGGGTAATAAAAAATTGCCCTCCTAAGACATATGTAGATTGAGAGGTGCTCCCACATGGCAGAGGCATGGTCATTAAAAAACAGAAAATTGGGTTTAAAGCACGTTAACATTCTGTACTAACTCTTTGCTAAGACAGTGAGTTCTGGAGAGGTATATTATCTGGAGGGAGGGAGCTGGACGCTTCCAAATCATGACTCTGGAGAAAGGGAATTCCTTTGGTAAGAAACTTGATATGCTTTGAGGAAACAATGAAGTCAAAAAGAATGTGTGAATGTGTAAAGGGGAGTGCAGGAGTGGAATGAGAGAGAAAGAGAGAGGAAAAAGTGACTCCAGGAAAGAGGAGATTTTCAAGAGGTTATTGTGACTAGGGTGACATATAGAAAACCCAAAACTTGAGATTGATTTAGTCCCAAATAGGAAAGACTTTGTTTCCATAGTGGTTAAAAGAAATCACTCTGGCCTCAGCTTGGGAATAACAGTAAAGGTGGATTAGTGATGCAAGCCTTACCTGCGCTGTCAAATCTCCCCTTTCCTTTCACTGTTTTATATTCCCAGAGCATCTTTGGCGCCCCTCACTTACTAGAGGATGACTTAAGTGGAGTCATATAGTACAGTGTTCAGAGCTTGCTCTGGAGTTCTACAGTCTAGGTTTAAATTCCTGCTGTGACTGTCAGATGTTGACTTCTAAAGACCATTGCCTACTAACGGGAGCCAAAATTCCATGGAGAAATGGCCAATTCCAGGCACAGAGCATGGAAAGATGCTTATGGAATATGCTATTGTGCCAGAAAGCAAGGAAATGCTCAAAGAATCATGAGGAAATGAACAAAAAGTGGGAACTTTGGTCAAATTTGGGAAACGTTTGCGCATTAAAAAATAATGATGATAAGGATTTATAATATATTTATATTTTAAAAAGAATCAGCAAGTCCATAGGGGTGCTTCAGAGGGGGATGAGACAGGTGGAAGGAGAAAGTTTTGATGCTTTTTTTTTTGAGTCCGAGACTCACTCTGTCACCCAGGCTGGAATGCAGTGGCACGCTCCCGGCCACTGCAACCTTGACCTGCTGGGCTCAGGTGATCCTTCCGCCTCAGCCTTCCAAGTAGCTGGAACTACAGACGCACGCTACCATGCCTGGCTAATTTTTTGATTTATTGTAGAGCTGAGGTCTCGCCAAGTTGCCCAGATTGGTCTCTAATATATGAGTCATGATGGTCGAAACCTTATAGAATTGCTTTACTAAATATATCTCATGTGCAGAGAACACATAATGGGTGTTCAACAAATGCGGTTGCATAATTCTCCTCTCCTTCTTGTAGATTACTGGTGGAGTGTCAGCTGCTGATGACTAAGTCTTTTTCATCTCACCCACAGTGCCTGACACATGGTGGGCCTCAAGTAATGTTTTGTGATTTGAGAAATCAAATAAAAGTATGAATGAAATCATACTAATTGTGGTTTTAAATGGAGGCTAGCACAATAACATTTGAAGAGACTGTACCGTAGGAACTTGCTTGATATATGGTTCACACCGTACAATATCCAGATTGTTATTCCATTGCAATGGATAAGTGTACATGTCCATACTGGACAACAGAGGTTCTCAACTTCAGCATCTGTAAGAATCATTTGGGGGGGCTTGTGAAAACACCTGTTTCTGGGCCTCACTCCCAAAGCTTCTGACTCAGTACGTCTGGGGTAAGGTCTGAGAATTTGCATTTCTAACAGGACCCTGGGTGATGCTGATGGTAATACTGTTGGGTTCAGAGCCTTCACTTTGAGAACTGCTGCCACTGAGGGAGCGCAGAAGAATAGGCACAAGGGAAATACTGGGGTCCTCTAGGCAGAATCTGCAGGGGAGTTCCCTTGATCTGTATGAATGGTATTTTTGGAATGCAACTCAGAGACTGAAGGAACTGGCTCCTGTTATCCCATCCACATCTCCCTGAAGTAAACTGGCCTTTCATCAATGTTAGACAATAACATCGCACAGAGGAAGCATGATTTTTAAACATCTACAAAATAATTGTATATGATACACCTTCATCATATAAATGTACACACACATGTTCATAAATATATACAGAAAATTGAATGTCTTCTCAATTTGTCTTTATACATCAAAATAAGAGAGGAGAGACAGAGAGGGAGGGAGAGGGGGAGGGAGAGGGGGAGGGTAGGATGGAGGGGGGAGGGGGCGGCGTTGATTAGCATTGCTGATGAGTTTAGTTGGAATTTCTAAATCAACAAGAACATAATCAAAATGAAAAATTCCCTGCATTGACGTACACTTCAACAGAGAGATAAAAACCAAGCCCAGGGAAGTTAGAAAAATAGTGTGGCCCAAATAGCAGCAAAATGGGAAAAGACGGTCAGGTGTTTGGGTCCACAACTGGGTCCCACTGCCTTCCTGCAGCTCCTGGGGTGCGACGGCTTTTTGGCTTCCTTTTCAGCCCCTCCTCAGCGCGCAGAATAGAAACGCCGACCTACTTCTTCTGCTCCAACCTGAGAACTTTGAGCTGAGCCCATAATTAAAACTGGTACAGTACGGAAGTTCATTTTTTTTGCTGAAAATGCAGTGACGAGAGTAATGAGGTTTTGATTTGGAGTCCTATAAAGGAATAACCCTTATGAATGATAATACTTGCATTTACTATTCCTCAAAGGAAGGAAAGTCAGGGTTTTGCAGGATCATTGTAACATCAACGTCTGCTTTCTTGCCGTTTGTAACAATGTGTTTTCTCCTTAAGTTTGGTCACCATGAGTAATAACACGGAGAAACAAGGAACAGTGTTCCAATAATGAATACACACAGTGTGTAGAACCTTCTTAAGCCTGTTGCTCTGGTTCTCCTTAGAGGGAAATGTCCTTGGCATCTCTTAAAAGAATCATGTGTTCCAATCTGGCTAGACATCCTATTTTCTTTTCCACGAGCCCTAATTTTTAGTTTTTTAATGCACTCGTATTTTCTAAGCAAATTTAATAAAAGTCATGAAAGAGTGAATAAGACATAGGAAGATCATTTCATATAAAAACATGTACCTACCCTGACAATTTTAATGAAAGGAAATATGCCCTCCAGATCCTGGGTGTTCCTGAGAATGTGAAATATCCCCCATGGACCGGGGCAAGCTGAGCGCTCCCGGTGCTGAGAGACTATCATGACTAGTTATATATATTCTTCTAAACTTCGGAACACTGCTACAACCACAAACTCTTAACACAGTCACTGCTCATAAGGAAAATTGTATAAGTAGACCAGTTATCTCGCATGCTGATTTCATTTTATTCAGTGTCTTCCCATTATACATTAAAAAAAAATATATATATATATATATATATTTGTAGAGATGGAGGTCATACTATATTTCCCAGGTTGGTCTCCAACTCTTGGTCTCAAGTTATCCTCCTCCACCTCAGCCTCTCAAAGTGCTGGAATTACAGGCATGAGCCACCATGCCCAGCCCCACCGTACATTGAATAGCAAACATTTACATGTTTGCTTACTAAGTGCCAGGCACTGTTTTAAGCATCTCTGCACATTAACTCTTTTTAATACAACAGAACAGAGAGGTTAAGCAACTTGTCTAAGGTCACATGGAGCCAGGATTTATACTCAGGAAGTCTAGCTTTAGATCCACGCTCTTGATTGCTACTCAGTAACGGAGTGAAGCCCTGTGGATTTGGTGTCTTTTTCTAACTTTGATTTCCACTAAATCCTTCAGGCGCTAAACGCTGCAGTGGTAGAGATTTCCTGATTCTGTTCCGCACAGATCCTGGCACTGGGTTGGAGCCATGCTGCCGCTGCTTGAGAGGTTAGGCCTTCCTGCATCTCTAGCCACATTTGCACACACAGCTCCATCAAAGTCCTGCTCTTGCTCAAGAGCTCAGATACAGTCCTATCTTTTTTGATGTTTTCCCAGATTTTTTAGTCCATATCGAGTATTCCCTTTCCTACAATCCAGAAGCATTAACGTCAGAACCACTGTCATTGTACCTATCGGAACTGGTTATGTTTCTGTCTTCCTTAGTAAATAGAATAAATGGCGAGCTCAACACCAACTACACAGTAGACATTTACACTAACACTGAATCGAAGGCAGATATGGCGGATATTGGTGTATGAATGCTCAGGACATATTTGTTCACATTTCCTGTGTAGACTATGTAAATGTAGCCATTTGCCTATGACTGTATTTAGTTACAATTCTGGACATATGTGCTTTTTACAATGACGGGGGAAAGTAGAGCAGACACCAAATACGATCTCATGTCCACCTTGGAGGCTGAGTGCTTCACAGATCATCACTCTTGTCTTAGCACAACTACTGAAATAGTGAACAAAATGTGGGTAATTCTTGGGGAATTCTGTAGTGCCCCACTCTTACTGATCATTGGTGCCTTCCTTGGGCTACCTTCTGCGGTCGTGTATATGTCAAATCACCCCTTGTGAGCACCTGGGAAAGAACCAGGTCTTTCTTTGTAATCACCATGCCTAATATGAGGTCCATACCTCACTGCTGAATATTACTACGGTCATCTTTGAAGTACTTCCTTTGGAAAGCTATACACCAATGCCAGCACCTGGTCTACTCATCAAAGCAGTTTTGAAACTCTTTGTCTGGAATGGCCATCAGAGCTGTCATTGCGAGACTATTGGAGTTTGAATTAGAGCAACAGCAACAACAAAACCCATTAGATTTCTTGTTAAAAGTGGTAAGAGTGGAAGTGAAACGGGGACATGTTAGTCCAAATTTATGGGGATAATGCCACGAAGAAAATGGTGGTGTACAAATGGACTAAATGTTTTTCTGAGGGGAGAGAAAGCATCATAGATGAAGAGAGGTCAAGATGGCTAGTGATGAGCAGAACTGACGAAAACCTGGCAAAAATTCTTCAAATTGTGTGCCAAAATCATTGGTTGACTGTGAGAACCATAGTAGACCAAATAAACATCAATAGAGAAACAGGAAAATCTTAACTGAAAATCTTGGCATGAGAAAGGCGTGTGCAAAAATGGTCCTGAAAGAGCTCTTGCATTACGATAATGCACCAGCTCACCCAGCACTGTCTATGAGGGAGTTTTTAGCCAGTAAACAAATAACTGGGCTAGGCATGGTGGCTCATGCCTGTAATCCCAGCACTTTGAGAGGTGGAGGTGAGAGGATTGCCTGAGCCCAGGGGTTCAAGACCAACCTGAGCAACTTGGCGAGACCTCGTCTCTATAATACATCAAGAAATTATCCAGGCATGGTGGCGTGCACCTGTAGTTCCAACTACTTGGAAGGCTGAGGTGGGAGAATTGCCTGAGCCCAATGGGACAAGGCTGCAGTGGCCATGATTGTGCCCATGCATTCCAGCTTGGGCGACAGAGTGAGACTCCAACTCAAACAAAAAACAAAAACAAACAAACAAACAAACAAATAACTGTATTGGAACACCCTCCCTACTCTCCTGATCTGGCCCTCAATGACTTTTTTCTTTACTTGAAAATAAAGGAAATATTGAAAGGAAGACATTTTGATGACATTTAGGACATCAAGTATCATATAACAACAGCTCTGATGGCCATTCCATAAAAAGTTCCAAAATTGCTTTGATGGGGGGACTAGGCACTGGTGTCAGTGCACAGCTTCTGAAGGGGAGTACTTCGAAGTGAAATTCAGCAATGTGGTACGTAGCACTTTTTCTAGGATGAGTTCGTGAACTTAATTGTCAGACCTTGAATGGCAGGTGCTTGATAAATGTGTAATGTTCATAGTAGTGATAACATCAAGATGGTATTATCAAACCCTGGAACATTGTGTTTGTAAAAATATTTTTATTTATTTATTTATTTATTTTGAGTTGGAGTCTCTCTCTGTCACCCAGACTGGAGTGCAGTGGCATGCTCCTGGCCACTGCAGCCTCGACATGCTGGGCTCCGGCGATCCTTCCGCCTCAGCCTTCCAAGTAGCCGGAACTACAGGCTTGCGCTACCACACCCGGCTAATTTTTTTTGATTTATTGTAGAGATGAGGCCTTGCCAAGTTGCCCAGGCGAGTCTCGAACCCACGGTCTCAGGCAATCCACTCACCTCAGCCTCCCAAGGCGCTGAGCCACTGAACCCGGCTTATATTACAGGCTGAGACACTGAGCCTGGCTTATATCTATTGACTGAATGAATACATAAATGCATATCTCCAGAAGGGGACCTAGAGATCATCTTATTCTAATTCATTATTTCATTGATGGGGCACCCGCTGCCCAAAGTTAAGGCCTTGTTACTGGTCTCAAGGTTGAAGAGCGGTGGAGCTGGGATCCAAATCTGAGCATTTTGTTGCATTACTGTCAACACTTTTGTTCATATGTATGGTAAGTGTTGAGCCTTTGGAAGGAAATCAGGCTTTCCTTTAAAATACATTTAATTACATACCTATGCAGTCAAGGAATTCTGTAGTGGAGTTTTCTTTTTTTTTATTTTCAATTATTTTTTCTTTTTTTAATATTCAATATTTTTTATTATGATATTGAGGGGTACAGTTAAGGATTAGGTATACAAAAATGCTTCGTTCAGGCACCCTTGTTGATAAGATGTGTCTCCCCATCCCCAGAAAGATATTTACCACCATTAATCCCATCACCCTCCCCCTCCCCTCCCCCATATTTTCCCACCACTGTCAGTCATTTTCTTATGGTAATACGTTGGATGATCAGGGTCTACTATATGAGTGAGAACATGTGATGCTCAGTTTTTTGTTTCTGTG
>CAUYQG010164695.1:0-15248 GCA_963574415.1 Tarsius wallacei
TCTTCCCTTTATATCAGCGTGGACTTGTGGGTATTTATTTTATGCTCGGGATGATACCTCCCGGGTCGTATTTGGACTCAAGGGTTGATGAGGCTGCCATGGGGTGTGCTGAATCCACACATGAGTGGGGACCCAGTGTACCACTTGGGTGGGGCTTCCTCTGGCTGAGAAGCAATGCTGAAGCCATCTTTGCAGCGCCATCCACATTCTGCTCTCCTGAAACCCAGAGCCATCTCCCACCCTACTTCTCTCTTGTCCAGCTCATCAGAGCTCCCAGGGGTCTGTGGGCTTCTGGGACGATGCCACTTAGAATCCCAGTGACACCCCAACCTCATGCACCCCAAGCTGAAGGGGTTGGCTGAGGTGTGATGTCAACCCTGACAGAGGTGACAAAGCCTCGCCCCTGCATCCCTCTCCCACTTCCCCACTACACTGTGTGGCTCAGCGCACAGCCTACCCGGCCCTGACATTCACGAGCTCTGATCTCTCCTCCCGGACTTGGTTCACTGTTTCCCTTCGGAAATGGGAACTTGATGCTTGCATCACAAGATTGCTGTTGAGATGGATGAAGTGGCCCCTATCAAGACCTGGAAGGGCCCCCGAGGCACATCTCGCATTGGGTGTTGGTCACAGAGCACCCAGGGACACTGCTGGGCTATGGATGGGCTCCAGGCACTGTCCATCCTCCGGGCTTGGGAATCCATCTCTGTGAATTCGTCTACTTGCCAACATGCACGTGTAGCCCCTCTCAGGACTCGTGAGCTTCCTGGGTCATCCATGGACGTGTGTGGGGTGGTAGCCAGCATCTCTGAGTCGTTCTGCTTTCCCGCTTCAGCTCCCAGACTGCAAACAAGTGTCCTTCTGCAGTCTCTTAAGGGCCACATCTTTCAAATTTTTGTGTTTTTGCTGGTGACTTCTGTTTGAAATGTCCCTCAGTCGCAGTGCTGAAGGACTGTCTAGCTTCCCTGAGCACAAGAAGTCCCCAGGCTATGCCTTACGGAGAACACATGCATATCAGGGTGCTCCATCCGGGTGCGAGTTAAGGCGCTGCTGGTTGTGAGCTGAATGTGAACACATCACCTGTATGCATTAAACGAGGCACCTTTCAACAGAAGCACCATGACAGCAAGGTGATGTATTGATCAGCTGATGAAAATGGCCTGACCAGAAGCTCGCAGAAACCCAGTCCGAATTTCCCCAGGAGCCATGGCTGAGCATGGTGACTCAGTGTCCGCAGTGACTTGACGAGGCTCAGGCCTCAGTTCCAGCTCTCAGGGCCAGCTGCCTGAGGGTTCCTTCTACCCATCCATGGTGCCCCTCCATCTCAGCAAACTCCCCAACGTGCAGATCTGCTCAGGTCCCTTCCCTGCTTAAAAGCCACATGGCTTGAGCCTATGCAGACCCTCCTGGGTGGGGTAGGCTCCTGCCTCCACCTCCCCTGTGTCTCCCAGCCCCACCCTCAGGCCTTTGTGTGCTGTTTCCTTTTCTTTTTCTCTCTTGCTTCTGGCCACTTTCAAGGCTCAGCGCAGTTTCTCTTCTTGGGAACCTTCCTGGAGTCCCTGGAGTTCTCTCTGCACCCAGTGTCTACTCAACACTCGACTTCTCCTCACCCACTATGGCTGGGCTCATCCCCAGGACCCGGTACGGGTGGGCACATTGATATCCCACGAAGGGAGGATCATACCCACCTCACCACAGCTGAGCACAAGGCCTCTTTGGGAAGGAGCATGGATGCCCTGGGACCCCAGCCCAGCTCTAGGCAGGAGGAACGCCAACTTTGGTTGACTACGGGTTCACCATGAGGCTCTGCCCCGAGGTGTCTCCTTTCCACAGATACCTCCTTCTCTTCCCAGGTCAGTTTCCTGGTATCATCATGCTGATTTTCAGATGAGGAAACTGAGGCATGGAGAGGCGAGTGACTGACCTGAGGTCACATGTTACAGGATCCCTACGTGGAGATTGCTCTCAGGTCTGTGTGGCCATGCTGGGAGCCCCCCACATGCCCTCTCTCCAAGACTCCACAGCGATGAATGGTGGGCTAGTCAGGGTGCAGCCGGACAGGACACCACTGTGGGACATCAGCCCCTGGCTCATGCCTCTGCCCCTCTCTGGTTGGTCCTTCTTGGTGTCCTTTGCCGGCTCTCCCTGTCTCTCTGTTTCTAACATCGAGTAGCCCGGGGCCCCCTTCCTACTCTTAGTTCATGATGTTAACAGCATCCAAGTGCTGGTCACTGCCTGGTTGAGCCGTGCTTCCCTGACTCCAGACCCTGTTACCAGCTGCTATGGGCTGGTCTACCCAGCAATTTAATGTCCCACAGATCTGGCAATTCCAAAATCAAATTCTCCACCACCCAGGTGGCTTGTTCTGGTACATGGCACCTCTCTCCCTCCAGACACTCAGGCTTTATCCTTGGAGGTGTCCTAGGTTCCTCTCTGATCATAACCCATATCCCTCTCAGCAGCACACCCTACAAGGTTTGCCCACATGACACAGCCAGGACCCAGTCCCCCTCCTGTCTCTTACCCTGCCTCATCCTGACCCAGCCTGTCCTTTCCTGGGCCCTGCATAGCAGCTGGGACATCCTCTCGAAGGCCATCCCATCAGTTGCTTCCTCCATACACACCCTTCTGTGGGACTCACTCTCACTCCAAGTAGGAGCCAAAGTCTAAGCCTGTGTCACCTGGCCCTTGGCCTCCCTGCCCTCTGCTGGTCATACATCCTCCTGGTGACACTGGCCTCCTCGCAGTTCCTGGAAGGAACTGAGCACACATCTCCCAGGGGCTCGTTCCTCATCTAGAGAATATTTATCTCCAGATCTTTGGAAAAAGGGCACACATGAACCTTTTCTGGCTTCCCTGCGCCATGTCATCCCTACCACCAGCCTTGGGAAACATGATGATCTTTCTTGCACGCAAATCATCACCCTCTGCCACACAGATGCACATGTTCATTATCTGTTCCGTGTCATGCTCAAGATATTGTGTTCCAAGAAGCTGGTTGTCCAGAAAGCTCCCAGGGTTTCCAAGGACCGGGTGTGTCAGCCTGCAAGAAGTCTGCCAGGCACAAGGACCCTACACCTGTTTTCATGGTTTTTCATATGTTATTTCTGAGCTTGCAGTGGGGATGTTTGGCTCAACAGTGGGACAGAAGCACTGCCCTCAGAACCATCCTGGGAGTCGACTTGGGGCTCCCGGGTGACTCTCTCCATCTCCTAACACGGGCACAGCATCACCAGATGCGACCAGGGCTCTCATGTTTTTGAACAGCACAAGCTCTATCTTGTAGGCCACGACGTTCCCCCAAATTCAATGTGACACGATCAACAGAATCTCCAAAACATTCAGGTCGGGTTAGCCACGGTAATTACACGCTGGCTGCGCTTGCACGTGAAATCACGCTATTAGCACTTGGAACGCAATCAGGAAAATAATTTCAAAAGCATTTTTTAAATTAGCAGTGCAGAGGGCTCACGGGACAGCCGCCAGCACCTGCAGGTTGCTGAGGAAGGTTGAGCGGATGCACCGGAAACCTGCCGTTAGGCACGCCCTGCAGTGCACCAGTTCGCACTGCCTGGAGAAGACGAGTGATCCAGTTCATCAGAGGCTCGACCATGGAGGCTCACTTGCACCTGAGAGTTGGCCAGAGTTATGATTTAGAGCAGGCCTGATGAGGGTCTGTGCTAAGGAGGCCCAGTTCCTCTCAGGCAATCCCTTAAAAACACACACACACATTATTGAGGTGTAATTGGCATACAAAAAGCAGTGCATATTTAATGAATGCAACTCAGTGAATTTGGTGAGAAGCACACACCCGTGAAACTAACACCACCATCTGTGCCACACACATCTTTGTGCCTCCTTCCATCATCGTCATCATCATCATTATTTTGTGATAAGAATACTTAGCATAAGGTCTATCTTCTTAGCAAAGTTTTAAGTATGCGAGGGGGAACCCTCCCCAAACTGGACTTCATTTATTAAAGAGTTGGGTATTTATTCTTATGTGTTTAAACTTCAGACACCCTCAAAGTCCTCTCCCCTGGATGCATGACATCTATCGAGATGCTCCTTCCATGGCTCAAAACAGTTTTTAAATTTGTCCATTTTTAAAAAATAAATCTTTTTCAATATAGGATTTTTTTTTTGAGTCAGAGTGTTACTCTGTAACCCAGGTTGGAGTGCAGTGGCATGCTCACAGCCACTGCAGCCTTGACCTGCTGGGCTCCGGTGATCCTTCTGCCTCTGCCTTTCAAGTAGCTGGAAACATAGGCATGCACTACCATGCCTGGCTAATTTTCTTTTTTTAAAAAAAATTATTTTAGAGATGAGGTCTCACCAAGTTGCCCAGGCTGATCTTGAACCAATGGGCTCAGGCAATCCTTTCTCATCAGCCTCCCAAAGTGCTGGGATTATAGGCGTGAGTCACTGTGCCTGGCCTAATCTGTCCATCTTGATGCCTTCTAGTGCCTCTGCTGTTTTTGGTTTTACCTCTTCCACATCAGCAAAATGTTTCCCTTTGAGAACTTTCTCATCTGGGCAAACAAAAAAAAAGTCACTTAGGGAAAGATCAGGTGAATAGGGAGGGTGGGGCACAGGGGTCATGCTGTTTTTGGTTCAGAACTGCTGAACACTCAGTGTGTGGTGTGGACAGGTGTGCTTGTCAACTACCCATCATGAAATGGCCAAACGCGTTGAAAGAATCTCCAAAAAAAAAAAAAAAATTCACTGAAGCTGACCATAGTCTCTCACAACAATGCTAACTGGTCCACGAATGCCGATGGGTTCCTAGAAAACTCACCTAGTGGGGGAAGCCTGTCCTACAAAGGACCGCCCTCCAAAAATTAATTCCGATTTTGTTTGAACCCCTCTCCTACAGCGCGGTATTGCTGATGATCGTGCCCTCTCAGACAAATCTGATGACATTAGACAAGGTGGAGGATGGTTCTCCAGCAAGAAGTCACCCTGCATGTGCACCAGCCTGGAGAAATGTCCATTTCCAGCGAATTCCTCCCTAGGCTTCCTGCTGGGGTGGGATTTGCCCCATACATGGCACCAGTATTCACAGAGCAACTCCTACGTGCCAGGCACTGGGCCAGGGTGGGGAGCAGCCCTGCACAGAATAGAGGAGGCCAACGGGACACAGAAAAAGATGCAACGTGTCAAGTGGAAGGCATCATGAGAGGGTGGAGGACAGGGAGCAATGGGGGATGGAAGGCAGTGGGAGAGGAAAAGCAGAGGGGAACCACTTCTCAGGGAGGATGATTGGAGCAAGGCCTGAAGGAAGAACTTCCAAAGGACCTGAGGCTGGCGTCTTCACGTGCAAGAGCGAGACGGTCAGGTCAGTGTGGCTACAGTGAGGGGGAGGGAGCATGAAGGAGAGGAGGCTGGGAAGGGGGAATGGGACTGGGGACTTTATGTTAATAAAGATTTCATGCTAATTCATGGCCAGGCAGGTGGCTCAGAACTGCAATCCCAGCTACTCAGGAAGTTGAATTTGGAGGATTGCTTGAACCCAGGAATTCAAGACCAGCCTGGACAATACAGTAAGACACCATCTCTACAAAATAAAATAAAATAAAAATAAAATAAAAATTGGCCAGGCATAGTAACATGCACCTGTGGTCCCAGCTACTTGAGAGACTGAAGTGGGAGGATCACTTGAGCCTAAGAGGTTGAGGTTGCATCACTACACTCTAGCCTGGGTGACAGATCAAGATCCTGTCTCCAAAAAAAAATTCTCCCAGGCTGGAGTGCAGAGGCACAATCACGGCTCACCACACCCTCGACTTGCTGGTCTCAGACCCTTCTGCCTCAGCCTCCTGAGTAGCTGGGGCTACAGGTGTGTGCCACCACCCCTGAATAATTGTTTGATTTTTTTTTTTTTGGTAAAAACGAGGTCTTGCTATGCTGCCTAGGCTGGTCTTGAACTCCTGGCCTCAAGCAATCCTCCTGCTTGAGCATTCCAAAGTGTTGGGATGACACGTGTGAGCCTCTGTACTCGCCCCTCCCTCCCCAAAAAAGACTTCTTTATGTTGATTCAAACTGGGTGGGAAGCCACTGGAGGGGCTTAAGCAGAGGAACGAAGTCAGGCACTGACTTAGGTTGAAAGGATTGCTCCAGCTTGTGTGTGGGGAAGGAGCCATGGGGAGCTGAAGAGGAAGCAGGGCGCTCTGGTCATGACACTTTCCACTTTCCAGGTGGGGAGCCTGGCTTGGAAAAGCAACTGTGGCTTAAAGAAGGAGACAATCCACTCTCTGTCCTCCTCCACAGCACCCTGACCATCCCTCGCGGGCTCCATACCCACCCACCTCATCCCTTGCTGCCTCTCACCCTGCTGTCTATTCTGGCCGTCGAGGTGGCCGTCAGCATCTGCCATGCTGAGGCCGTGTCTGCGTGTGGCCAGTGGGAGTTGGAGCTCCCTGGCTCTGTGTGACCACCACATACCTACCCTACTGGCCATCTCCATCCCAGCCAAGCTTGGTGCATGATAGGCCCTGTGTGGACTCCTGCGTGAATGGAGGGCAAGTTGAGAAGTGAAATCCTCCCAGTTTCCCAGCAAGCTGGATGCCGTGGATCCAAAGCTTGAGAAGCCCACACTGGCTGACCAGCTCGGCTCCTTACTCCTCCCCAGTTCCTCTTTCTCTCACCTGCTGCCTGCTGGCCAGCTTCTCTCCCTTGCTCCTCCCATTTTCCTCCCAGAAATAGAAACCCTTTAGTTGGGGGCTCGGGGAGGGAGGGATAGATCTGAGGTTTCTCTCTGACTGGTGTGACTTGTAATATGATAAAACCTCTTCCTGGTAGTACTTGTCCTCTCGGTGATCAGCTTTCTGTGCTGTGAGCGACAGGACCTGGTCCAAAGCCCTGGTGTTCGGTGGCCTAGAATGCACCATCCTCGGCCCCTACAACCTCCAAGATAGTAAAACTGCAGGGCAGTGATAAGCTCAGAGCTGCACCAACATGGACAGGTGACCCAACTGCCTGATGGCAGGGAAGACGGAACCCTGACTCCTGGGACTGGGCGACCCACAGAGTGAAGGTGAGACGGGCCCGTGGGAGCCTCCAACCTGCCCCTGCTGGAGCACCGAGCCATCCCAGGGCCAGAGCCAGGCTGCAACATGCCTCTGTCTCCAAGCTGCTTTCCTTCCCGCAGGGAACTCTGTGGCCAGTGGTCAGCCCCGATCTGGAGGGTGTGCGGGTGATGCCACTCACTGCTCACTGCTGCCCTTTGATCCTGCCAGAACCTGCTGTAAATGTTGCTCTTACAGATTAGACAGATGCCTCTCCCATGAAGACTGGGAGAACACCACGATACAAGTCACCAACAGGCTGAGACACAATCTGCCTTTATGTCGCAACGAGAGACAAATAGTCCACAGGCTCTCACACCTTCATTTTTGTCAGTGGTGGTTTACATGCTGTATGAACACTGCTGTGCACATGCAGTGTTGGGACAGGGCTGGGCAGTCATGGGGCAGAGCCCTTGTTGACCGTTGACCTTCCCATCAAGTAGTACAAAGTGGGTCATGTTTTCCTCAAGGCTCACCCTACTCCACCCCAGTACTGACATCAGCCTTCAGCTAGGCTGAGTGGGAAGCTCGCATGCTGAACTTTAGGGTGACAAGCGGGAGTTGGGTGGTCAGGAGGTGGAAGGAGTGGTTCTAGGCATTATGGGACTTAACTCCCTTCCAAAATGTCCATCTGCAGCACTCCCCTATCCTCAACCTCTTTCTCAGGCTTCCCTGGCAGTTTAGGGGAACCCACTAAGGTCACAACAGAAATCTGGAGGGGTGAAGAGGAAGGAATGAGTCCATCTCACTCTCTGCATAGGAGACCTCATAGGATGTCAAATTACAGGGTGAGGCTGTGAGCAGTTGGGGTGTCACTGCCTTCCTCAAATATTTACCAAATGACCCTAAGCAATACCCCAAGCAAGCTAAATGATCAAGGTCTCACAAGGCATGGGAAATGGACCCCTAATTTCTGCCCCAGGAGACCATGTATTTGAGAGTGAGGGTGTGCTGTGTTCCCAGGAAGTCTGGCTGTGGGAGGAAGTGGTTTCCATCCCTAAGACTAAAATGCTGGCACTTAACCCAAGCTACATTGGACAGATTTTTTTTTTCTTCCTCTCGCTCTCTTTCTCTCTTTCTGATGGGAAAAGTTATTGATTGGGTAAACACAGATGTGTTTAATGTTTTAAGTCAGTTCACAGTGTATGTGGATTCACTAAACATCTCTGGGCAATAATCAGCCCAGAAGGTTTTTCTTACAGCTGTGAATGGGAGGTACCTGATGAGAAAGAATTTTAACGTTTGAGTACGGAACTCAGTGGAGTGGGACATTCAGTGAATCCTCTCACACTAATGAGAGTATGGAGAATTGATTTCTAGGGTTTTTGGTGAAAACACAGAGACAATCTCCATCATCAGTCTCACACCACTGTAAGATTTTCAGTTATATGTTATTAACGAGGCTTCTTCATGTAACTTCCCATGTCAGCCTTTTCTATGCAAGATGTAAATACCTATAACAGGATGGAAATGGAAGATTGTGCTTTCCAAGCAAGAGGTGGCACTGGTCCACCCCAGACCACCTGCTCTCCCTTCAGTGAGACCATGACGTCCCCTCCTTGTACCCTTGCACAGACTCGTGGCTGTGGTTTAAGCCATGCAGTGTCAGCTGAGGCCATGTCATAAGAGGGGAACAGTGTCCATCTGGATGTCTTGGGATGCTTGACTTTGGAATGTGACCACCATGCTATGAGAAGGCCAAGCAGCCATGTGCAAAGGCCACATGTATGTATCCTGACGCCAGTCCCATCAGAGGTCCTGGCCAACATAAACCATATCCAGGAGCATGAGTCAACCTCAGGAAATTCCAACCTCTAGCCTTGAGGAGTTCCAGGTGATGCCCAGTGGAAGAGAGATGAACCGTCCCTGCTGAGCCTCGCCAGATTTGCTGATTTGTGAATAAAATAGATGTCGTCATTGTTTTAAGCCACTGAATTTTTAAGTGGTTTATTATGCAGCAGTAGATAACAAGAACACTATAGATGCAAAAGCAATGCACTAAGAGTTTTTTTTTCCTCCTTTGGCTGCTTGGTCTCATTTTATCTCAACTATAAGTCAGATATTATTTTGGTTTTATCATGTATTTAAAAACATTGAAGAGAAGTATTTTGTCAATTAAGAGTAAAATTTAAAAACCATAAAATTAACTATTGAAAGTGTAAAATTCAGTGACATTTAGTACACTCATTGTGTCACCTCTATCCTCAATGTTTTCATCACTCCAAAGAAAACCCATATTCACTAAATAATTTCTTCACGCTGCCCCTCCCACTAACCCCAGCAACCACCGTTCTGCTTTCTATGGGTTTCCCTGTCCCAGAGACTTCATCTAAATTGTGTCATACACTGTGTCATCTTTTATGTCTGGCTTCTTTCACCCAGCATCATGCTGTCAAGGTTCATCCAAGTTGTAGCATGAGTCAGAACTTCATTCCTTTTTAAGGCAAATAATACATGCCATTGTATGGATAGACCACATTTTGTTCATTCACCCATCAGTGGATGGGTATTTAGGCTGTTTCGCCTTTTGCCAATTGTGAAGAATGCTTCTATGAACATTTGTTGTTGTCCTTTTTTCAATCCTTTTGGACATATGCCTATGAGTGAAATTGCTGGGAGGACAAGTATTTTTTTGAAAAATGGTGTGTTTCTTGACATTATCTAATGTGTGTGGTAGAGAGAAGTTGAGACTCTCTTTAACTGAATCAACTGAATTATCTGAATGATCAGGAAGACGTAACATACCAGGTAAAATGCAATATTTATTATTATACTAATTATAATACCTATTACATTAATACCTATTATATTAATTTTACTTATTATACCTATCATAATATTATTATGATTCTTAAGAGGCCAAATCCTTACTCCAGATAAGATTGTTAGCAAATAATAATTACTACTTATTATTTAGGCTCATAGTTGATGAAGACATTTCAATTTAGAGGAAAAACTTACCCATGTTGTGAAATTTTCATTTTTGTCAGTCAAAACAAATATTGGCAACTTGGTAAGGTTTCTTGGCTGCATCTCGCAGGAACTTGGCCGAGTGTTTGACCAAATGAGACTTGATTTTCTCATGTGATGGGAATTCCAAAAAAGAGACAGGCCAGGGTCAGGATAGTGACCGATGAAAGTCTTTAAGAATTGGGCTGGCCAGCACGATGACTCATGCCTGTAATCCCAACACTTTGGGAAACTGAGGCAGGAGGATTGCTTGAGCCCAAGAGTTTGAGACCAGTCTGGGCAACATAAAAAGACCTAATCTCTGCAAAAATTTAAAAAATTAACTGGGTGTGATGGTATACACCTGGAGTCCCAGCTTCTCAGGAGGCTGAGGCAGGAGGATTGCCTGAGCCTAGGAGGTTGAGGCTGCAGTGAGCCATGATCATGTTACTACCTGGGCAACAGAGTGAGACCCTGATTTTAAAAAAAAGAAGAAGAAGAAGTAGGTCTCTACCTGTCTGCCTGCTGTGCTTGGCACATGCATCCAGTCTGCATCTGAGGCATGGAGAAGGTGGTAAGAGAATGTAAGAGAGGTGTGTGCCAAAGTTTTATAAAGCAAAACAAAACAGTATCTTGCCCAGGAACTCTACTCTCTGAGAAGATGTGTGTTCACGTTTAATGGGCCCTACCAAGGTCATTTGGCCACCCCAACTGCAAGGAATGCTGGGGATGCTGGAGTATCTTTTGATTTTAGGAGATGTTTTATTTTAGACTAATTTTAGAGACGCCGAAAAGTGGCAGGGATAGTGCCGAGCATTTCCGTCTACCCTTTACTCAGTTTCCCCTGATGTTCCTGTCCCATATCACCATGGCACATTTTCAAAAGTAAGAAACCAACACGGGTACATGAATGTTAATAAACTGTAGACTTTATTTGGATTTCACCATGCTTCCCACTAATGTCCTTTGTCTGTCCCAGGGTCTCATCCAGGATCCCACAAAACATGTAATCATCTTGTCTCCTTAAGCTCCCCTGGGACGGGATAATGTCTCAGACGTCCATGTTTATTCATGACCTTGACAGCGTCAAAAGGATCTGGTCAGGAGTTTTTTAGAATGTCCCTCAACTTGTGCTTGACTGATGTTTTTCTCAAGATTAGACTAGAGTTGTGGCTTTGGGGGAAGAAGACCACAGAGATGAAAGCCCTTCTTACAGCATCCCATCAGGGGTACATTGTACCCACATGACTTACCATTGGCGATGTTCACTTTGCTTACCTAGTGAACACATTGTATGTGATATTTCTCCACTGCACTGTTCCTGTCATTCTCTGTCCATGTTTTCTTCTTTGGCAGCAAGTCACTAAGTTTAGTCCATGCTCCAAGGAGGATTAAGCTCCACTTTCTGGAGGAAAGGGTATCTACATATATTATTTTGAATTCTTCTGTAGGAAGGAACAATGCTCTATTGTCACCCTGGGCAAAATTGTGGTCCTGTTTATAAGGAAGCAGGGGAGTATGACTTCAGAGCCCTCAGTTGTAAATGGGGATACCAACATTTGCCTAACCTATTCTGATAAGAGAATTTTAATATCTAATGTAGGGATGTCCAGAAGCTTGGAATAACAGTTGAGGCTCTTATCAGAGGTTGGCAACCTTAGACAGGTGAGCTTGTTCTTTCAAGACTTATGACTAGACTGAGGTAGACATTGGCATACAGTGGTGAGGTTATGGCAAACACAAGCAGTTATTTGCCTAGTCTCCACTTTGCCCTTTCCCTTAGTAAAGAATCCCAGTGTTTTAGCTGGGTACTCACTGTCCAGCTAAAGACTGCATTTCCCAGCCTCCTGTGCAGCTATGCATTGTCATGTGACTCACTGCTGGCCAGTGGGATACGCACGGAAGTGACGCATTCAACATCAGAATTAAGCTGTGGAACACGGCTATGAGATGGATAGGTGGGGAGAAGAAATGAGGCACTGCTTCTCATTTTCTACTCGGCTAGAAGCTTTGGATATGGCAGCCCCTTGGGTCAAAACTCTATCGTCAGTATTGTAGTAAAGAGTACTTCCAGATATCCATAAATCCTATGTTTATAAATGACAGATTTCAAGGAAACTCAATCAGAGAAAACTTTGTCCTGGGCCCACCTCTCATTGTGGAAGGTTGAGAAAGCTACATCACTCTGCACAACTCTGAACTTATTGGAAAACATTGATGCCCCTTCACGCAGACTTTAGAAAGTCCAGTACATTCTGTATGTCAGATGCTTCGCACGGTGCCAGGCAGGCTGTGTCCCAAGGAACACTGGCTTCCACGCTTGTCATCCTTATCATGCTTATTGCCACAATGTTTGTAGGGTTTTTAAAAACATTTGTAATCTGGTCGGAGTTTATAGTCTTCCTCCACTTTTTTCCCTCCCTTTTTCGGTCTGTTTGTTAAACAAAACTCCAAATTGCAAGGCTAGTCTTAAATGTATGCAACAATTTTCAAATTTGGGACACATGAACCGATTCAGGGCACAGGAATTAGCCTGCATTCCAGATCAATTAGGGGAATGGTTTGCAGTAACGACTACATTTTGAGACACATCAAATAAGAGGGAGAAATCACTGTTGTATGTCACTGTCAGAAAGCAAAAGTAAGGCGTTTCTGTCTGATTTCAAGAATGGCTCACTCCCAGAGTACGCGAAGCAGATGCAAGAAATAGCAGGCCCGTCAAAACCACCATGAACTTTTCACTGACTCGGAGACCGCCCACCCAATCCCAGGGGATTCGGCAATTCAATGGAGATTAAAGGCGCAGTCAGTCCCGGTAACCAGAGAAAAGCGAGTTCTATTAGGTTACCACTTCCATTTTTCTGTCAAGCAAAGGCAGAGTTTCCCCAGAGAAGACAGAAAATCTGCTCTCAGCCAAGAGACCCCAAAGGAGCAGAACTCTTTAACTGAGATTACAAAAGAGAAAAAACATTTAACTGCATAGTTTAGTTGAGCCTATAGGGCATTGCCCACCCCCCACCTCGAACTAAGAGCCCCCGGCACTTAAGTCATGCAAAATGAATAATGCACTTAGTTAAGTATTTCCTCCCACGATGAAAGTCCTTGGTCACCCGAATTTCTTTTTCTGCTTGACATTTTCATTTCTTTTTCTGACCAGATATCCATAATAAAATCTGGCACTCTGAGGACAAGTGCTTTCTATGCAAGCTTTCTCCAACTTTCTATTAGGGGCCTTTGAAACTGAACACCCCCTTTTTATCCTGTATTCCTTCCTTCCCTGGAACCGTTCAATCTCTACTCAGCAATCCCATTAGACTTTTAACATCCATTTTTTAAACGCTGATAAAAATGTATAGATGTTTGAACCCCATCCAGGGAAGTCGGCTTCTAAGCTATGCAGAAAGGTTGTGGAGGGAGGAGGGGGAAGTGAAAGGACGGGGAAGTGAGTTGGTGGTGATGCTGTGGCCTGGCTGCTGGGCCACGTGACTGAATGCTCCCCCACGCTTTCGGGGTGGCTTGGTGGTCCATTTTTGGCATGTGTTTGGCCACGGCAGCATGATCTGGGGGTCATGGGATCACTCTACAGATTTTGTATATGGCTTAACTTACTTGTTTTCACCTTTCTGGTAAGGGTGCTGAATTTTGTGTGAGAAAAGACCTGGTAGGAAACGACAGGACTGGTCACAGGCAAATAAAACAGCGTGTGTTAAGGTGTGGACAGGCTCACATATTCAAGCATTTTCCCTCCTTTCTTAGAGCAAAGTTGCCAGCAAGGGAAGGGATAGGTGTGAGGTGTAGACAGGACCCCCTGGGAGGAAGGGAACCTCCCCTCCTTCTGTTGGACATTGGGCGTGGACCGCATTTGACTGTCCTCAGATCCAAGCCCTGCTCATCTCTGAGAATACTCCCCAGCATCCCCTGGGACAATGGCTCCTGCATAGGTCTGACCAGTGGGGGGCCCTGGCCCAGGCAGGAGTTGTGGGAATGCAGCTATCCTGCCCTCCCTGCTTCAGTCTGTCTCCTCTGTGCTTCCAGCTTCCTGGGATAACCTCCGTGGTCCTGCCTCTGCTGGGCAGCCCACCGTGGTCCCAGGCCCAGCCCACACCTGGATGACTGGCTCTGCCTCTGGGTTGATGTCTTGGTTGCCTCGGGCCCCTCAGCTCTTCCATCTCCTGTGCTATCAACCCCTCTATTCAACTCCCTCTGGTGGAAGTGCTTAGAGAGGGCTTGCTCTCCCAGTGGGTGGAGGAGCAGGGACTCTAGTGGGTGAGGTGGCTGATGCTAGAATCTGCCAAGACCTTGTGCTTCTGGGACGGTGGATCCTCAGAGGAATGAGTCTTTCCTGCAGAACGGAAGCAACAGGACTTGGCATGGGGACCCTGGTTTGGGCAGGTTTCCTGGGCTCAAGCTACAGGGATAGCTCTGCCTTGGGAAGAGTGTTTCTCTCTCCTGCAGCCAGTGACTCCAGGGGCAGAGACTCCCTGTCACCCCCTTTCTACGTGGCCTCTGCACAGGTGTCACCCACTCAGCCTCCTGTGCTGCCTTGGTCCCCTGAGAAGCAGCTGTAGCCCACAGCCAGATCTACCCCTGCCCGGATCTCAGGCCAGTGCCAAGGGGCAGCCAGCTAGGCGAGGAGTTTCGACTTGGGGTGCTCCGAGCAATTGGACGGGGACGCTCGGGGGTGATGACTCGCTCCAAAGACTCACAGCCCAAGCAAAGGCATGGGAGAGAGGAGCCAGGAAGCCATTGCTGTTTCCGGGCTTTCCCGCTATCCACCAAAGCAGCTTCTAGGCAGCTCCATGGCTCACTGGGACCAGAATTGATGTCTATGTGACAACACCTGCCGGCAGGGTCTGCTCCCCAGGACAAGTGAAGGTGGGAATAACTCCATTCTGCTGGACCTGCATAGAGTCTGTCTGGAAGTTGCAGGGAGAGAGGAAGTCGGGGCACTTGCAGGAAAGGCAGAGGCAGAGGCTTTGAGAGTGTGCACTGGGGGCTTCTGAACACCTTCCAGCTCCTAACTCTGATCCCCCAGGGACCTGTTGCCTAAGGGTCCATGAGATGCCATGGCACCTTTTTAGAAATTTCCCTCAGCCGGGCTCGGTGGCTCAGCCTGTAATCCTGCGCCTTTGGGAGGCTGAGGTGAGTGGATTGCCTGAGCCCGCGGGTTCGAGACCCGCCTGGGCAAGCGAGACCTCATCTCTACAATAAAATCAAAAAATTAGCCGGGCG
>CAUYQG010164702.1:0-29229 GCA_963574415.1 Tarsius wallacei
ATGCCTAATTTCTGCATTTGCTTTAACTCCTCTGCTATTTACTAGCTGTGCTATTTTAAGCATCATTCTCAATGTTTCGATAAAGGTTACCACCACATTCTTATTCATTTCTGCAAAAATATTTTATCCTGCTTCCATCCACAAAAGCTAAACAAACCAGTATTTTGCATTACTGATTTTCTTTTTTTTTTTTTGACTTGGAGTCTCACTCTGTCACTCAGACTGGAGTGCAGTGGCCGCTCCCGGCCATGGCAGCCTCAACCTGCTGGGCTCCAGCGATCCCTCCCCTGCAGCCTTCCAGGTAGCTGGAACTACAGGCGCGCGCTACCACGCCCAGCTAATTTTTTTGATTTATTGTAGAGATGAGGGCTCGCCAAGTTGCCCAGGCGGGTCTCGAACCCACGGGCTCAGGCAATCCACTCACCTCAGCCTCCCAAAGCGCGGGATTACAGAGGCCAAATCCTGAACACTTTTGTAACCAAAGGGCCAAGTCCTGAACACTTTTGTAACTCCAGTAATCGCAAGCATATATATGCTCAGTCAGTCTTCGTAGATTCACAAAGCCACTGAGCCGGCCCTGATTGCCTTAAATAAGAGGATCTGCACCTCAATGAGTTCTCCATACTTCTTGTCTAGGTTGTGGTTCTAACCTGGTATATCATACAACAGCTGATCTCTAACTTGGGCTTGAAGTAGTATTTTGGGCTCTTGCTTTTCATTTGAGGATTAATTGCAAACTCTATATGCCTCAGCAGCCTGTAGACATAGAGAGTTTATGCTCAATTATCTTACTAGTCTCCATATATTGCTGGTGCCTATCATTAAATAGGCTTTTCTTTATGCACTACTTTCTTTTCTTTTCTTTTCTTTTTTTTTTTTTGAGTCAGAGTCTCACTCTGTCGCCCAGGCTGGAGTGCAGCAGCTCAATCATGGTTCATCACAGATTCAACTTCCTGGGCTCAGGTGATCTCCCCGCCTCTGCCTCCCAACTAGCTGACACTACAGGCGTGTGCCACCATGTCCAGCTAATTTTTCCCATTTTCGTAGAGTCAAGGTCCTGCTACGTTGCCTAGGTTGGTCTCGAACTCCTGGGCTCAAGCAATCCTCCTACCTCGGCCTCCTAAAGTCCCGGGATTACAGGCATGAGCCACTGCTACATGGCTACTCTGCACTTTTCACAATTATACTCAAATGGACCTTATATGAGGGAGACCCAAAAAAACCTGGAATTTATTTATACAATATCGTATATTTATTCTGACATGTTTAAACCTCGGTCACCTTCTCTGTACTCTCTGTTTGATGCAATACACCTATCAAGACACGTTTTTCCACTGCTCAAGACAGTTTTTGAACTCATCAACACCTTTGAGTGCTTCTGCCGTTTTCTGTTTCACTCTTCCACATCAGCAAAATATTTCCCTTTGAGGACTTTTTTCATGTGTGGAAACAACCAAAAATCACTCTGGGCGAGATGGGGTGAATAGGGAGGGTGGGGCATGGGGAGCACGCTGTTTGGAGTCAAAAACTGCTGAACACCCAGCGCAGTTTGGGCAGGTGCAGGATGATGGTAGACATGTCTTCTGCAACGCAGCCTCTCACAACAGCACTAGCTGGTCCACTGATGCCAGTGGGCTCCTAGAACTCTTCTAGTGGGAGAAACTGCCCGGCCTCCAAAAGATAATTCTAGCAGTTTTTTTTTTCTGGTCCCCCCTCATACTCTTTGGAGACGAGGCAAGATTGTGGAACACAGCACCAAATACATGTTTTTTTTCATGACAAGATAAGGCCATGTGTCGCAGTGATGGAACACGGGCATTTTCACATACTCCCACGACATCACTGCTGTACCCGCAGTTCAAGGGAGATGGCCCTCCTCCCAGGAACTAGAGACCCCTGAAGTCTGCCATGTGAGTTAGAAGCCCCGTGGGGGTCATAGCTCTCTACCAGGGGTTGTATCTTTGTATACGACGCTCACTGCCTTGTATCAGGACATGATGATGCGGTGAGACTCCAATACAAAGTTTTAGAGCAGAGAGGTTTTCCTCTAACACTTCACTCCAAGTTTTTTTTTTTTTCTTTTCTTTCTTAATTTGGTGCTCAACGGTTTGAACTCTAATATTTTCTATGAAAGGAGAGAGGACAACCCCAGCATCCCAGCTGACGCCTCAAGCATGGTAGAAAGCAAGGATGTGAGACACCACTCTAATGAACTTGTTCTCAAGCCACAGCTCCTGGGATGTCCCAGGAGGTGCACGCCTGGCTCTTGGCGTGCGCTTCTGTGATTGTTCTAAGGCAATGGCTCTCCGGGTTTGCTTTAAGCTCATTCCTTCACACCAAGCCAAGGCAGGCACTGCACACCCAGGAAAGCTAATCTTGGCTTTAGGAAACAACAAAGGCCTTTCTGTTTCATAGCCAAAGAGACTGAAACTCAAGAAAGATGAGGGGAATGTACTTTAGGCAATTTGTAGCTATTTTGCTTGATTTTCTCTTGAAGCGATAAATAGCTGCGCTTCCCTGCCGCTGTATTTTATAGCTCCGTTTGTTGTAACTGTGTATTATGCTCCATACAAGACAGCATCACTGAGCTTTCTGTTCGCACTTCTCTACTACAATTTAACTCTGCGAGGAGCAATACCCGTGTACCACCAGGATGAAGAAATAGCAGAGCTGCCACCGAATGCCACCCCCTGCATGTGGAATGCCCCTGCTAGGAAGAGAGGAATGCCAAGTTGGCGTCTTTAGTGTAAATGAACGTGGTGGAAAAAGACAAGCAGGAGTCTAAGATTAACAACCACTCCTTGCTGACGGTGACCTCTGCCACTAAGAAGACCAAGCCAAGAGAAGATAGTCTCCAGCATGGTACACTTGACCCCTCCCTGGACAGCCCAACTGCCTTCCAAACACAGAAGACCCGTCATCGTAAACCTGTGATGTGATTCTTTCACAGTGGTTTTTATTGAGGCGTGATCTAGTTTGCTTCCCTCTAAAAGACAGAAGAATCCAAGAATACTGTCCCATGGGTGTCATCACGACACGAGTTGTAACTGCCCAGACTCGCCGTTCCTTGGATCGTGAACTCGCCTTTTCTGCTCCCAAAACCTGTGCTCACAACTGAGAATGATAACAGTTATAACAAGTGTTGCCCATAGCCAAAGGCATACTTTGTTTTCATCGGATCCATAGAAAACAAACAGATGCATAGGTACTTTCCTTCCTTGTCTCTACCACGATGGAATCATCAATAGATGAAACTCCTTCAGAATCTCGTTTTCCTGTCTGTTAAGCAGGTTTTTATGATGCTTTAACTATTCACTGGGCCTGCGTATGTACTATTCTCACTGAGAATAAATTGCACGACTCTTTGCAAATGTGGAAGGACTGTGTGTTCCACTTCCAGCGGCCTCCCTCCCCATCGCTTATGAATCACATTTTAATGAGTTATTGGCAAAGGAAGGTGGCGTGCCCAGGCTAAAGCCCAGGAGTGTGGGAATGAGCGCCCCGCCTAAGTCACAAACCATCACAGCCACCGCCAGGGCATGGCGCCTGCGATCCACACTGTCTCCCCGAGTGTTGGCAGGAAAGGCGTCTGCCAGGAGGAATCCATCTCTTCTGAAGAAAAGAGGCTCCCAGAACTGGGAGTAGTGAGATTCTATTGCACTGGGTGTTAGCCCGGGAAATGCCATCTTAGAGACGCCCACCACTGAGTACCACATGTTCTCACTCATTAGCGGACCCTGAGCAATCATCATAATACTACAAGAAAGGGGTTGACAGTAATGGGACACTGCCAGGGGATGGGGGGCACACTTCATCAATAAGAGTACCTGATCTCAAACCAGGTGACATGGGGACCAAAGGGAGGCCCAAACTTCACCCTGTGCAATGACCATTTGTAAACCTAACCCTGAATTATACTCCACATCTTTCAAATAACATTTTTTAAAAAAAAAAAAAGAGACCCTGCCACTTTACTTGCTATCCCAGGGTAGACAATTACCAAATTGGGCCAAGCTGCAAAACATCCTGCCCTACGTAACACCTAGCCTCACCGCAAGGCTTCCTCCCAACGTACTTAGCCACACCAACCGCAAAATTTTCCCCTCAAGCCCTGTAACTGCCCTAGCCTGTGAGTGGCGGGGTTTTAGTCTAATCTTGAGTGCCCCCCCATCCCCCACCGGTCTCTTCCTCAGAATAAACCTGCCTTGCTATCAAGCCACCCGGCTCACCTCTTTTCTATCTGCTCGTTTTCCCGACCTAACACTGAGCAGTGAGAGAAGCCCAGCACAGACATTCCTCTCTGCCTTGTGAAACCAGTAAACTGAGTTGTAAAGACAAGCCAACCTGAGTGGTGGGAGAATATTCTCCACGCAGAAGTCCCGGGGGCTCCGTAAATGTCCTCGTATTACTAATAGCTTATAGATGGAGGCTTTTAACCGAGAAGTCTTAAGGTGTCATTTAGTACACGATATGATGAAGGCGGCCACGGCACTAAAAGTCATACAAATAAGGGACACGTTTCCTGCATAAGGGTCATTTGGATAATTACTGCATCTCCCCGCACCCAGAATTTTTAAGTGAAATCCAGTCTTTCCTCACTTCATCAGCAATAAATCATTTACAAAAAGTAAGTGGTTTCACAAATAAATGACTGTATCTATGACTCCTCTCTCAAAATCAATAATACACTTATTGATAATTCTGCATTTAAAGGTTCATTTCACCTAAGTATTGACATTCTGTCTCCCCTGCCACTTCATTAGATTTCGAATTTTTCATTCTTGGTAATCAACTGCAAGAAAGTTGTATGTTAGAACATGGCCCCATTTCAGAGCTGGGCGATGCAACTCAATATATCATTTTCTGTTAATTACCGCAGTCGGTAAAGTTTCTTGTTTGTATGCTCAGCAAAAGTTCAGTTAGGAGTCTCTGGCTTCGTTTTGTAAGCGAGAATTCTGGCTTTTCCTTAGAAACACCCCTTGACTGCCCTGTAAAACAGAGCAATATATAAAAAACGCTTCCTGTATGCTTTCAGAGAAGCTAATTCAACCAATTCGTCTGATAGCCTACAGCATCATTGGGTGCAATGCCAGGGATTCAAGGCCTGAAATGCAGCACCTGCCTTTGAGACGCTTACAGTCCAGTGAGACAGAAGATGTTTCAACAGAAAACCCCCCAGTAAATCAGTAAGCACGGGTCTCCAGGCCTCCAAATGGTCAAATGCAGCACAGAACCCGGGTGCTGGCCCAATGGGGTAATTTAAGGGAGGCTGCCTAGATGTGATGACATTTAAGCTCAGTGCTAACCCTTTTTAACATTAAGATTTCATGACGGAATGTAAAACATAAATGAGCATGTCTGACTGCATCAAATCACCAGGCAATTTAATGAAACCATTCCTGCCATGAGGTGGCCTGTGACCTTTTGTAAAAATAATCTATAGGAGAGCGTCATTATGTGGAGGAGTCAAAGTCCAGTCGCTACACAGAGTCACTGCACGGCCTCAGAGGGAATGACACAACCAGGGGGAATACGGAAGTTTTCATCTCTACCTTATATGACTGCCATAATGCCATTTTTTAAAAAGTTACAATTATTTTAGATAAGGTGTAGGCTGGGGTTATACTGCCATCTGCTGGCAGCAGTCAGCTGTGGCTGTCAGCAAGTTGGCCCTAGATTCTCTGCGCAGGCCAGAAGCCACCTGGTGTAACAAGGCAGGTTACCTCTCACTATTTTAGGAGAGAGCATACGTGGAAAACTCATTCCGATGAATTTTCTGAAATTCGTTTGGGTCTCGTGCTGATCAGATTTTTTTTTTTTAAATGCGAATGGTCTGTTCTTAGGAAGTCTTAAAATACTAAGCCCGGGACTGAACAAATGTTTTCACTCACATCTCCTGAATGTTTTATGTTTACCTTGTTGTTTCCAGCACAATTTCAGAAGATACGCTGGAGGGAGAAGCCTGCATTTGCCATGAGATTTTCGAGGAGCTGAAACAAGATATTGTTTGCACTCGAGTAAAGGAGGCTGCAATATATTTCATAGGTTGTCCTATGAAGTGTTTAAGTGCCTTTGCTTTGCTGTGGGTTGAGAGCAGGTTTTTCTTTGCACCCTGAGTGGCAGGATTCTTTACAGAGAGAAACGAGATGCCGAGACTTTTCTGCCAGGAAGCAGCATTTATTTGTGCCGGCATTGGCCCAGCGGATTTACCTCCAAGGGCTGAGGCCCGAACATAGTAGCAGCAGGGCACTGCCTTATATTACATTTTAGCCCCTCTCTCCCCCTTATATGGCAATCTGTATTTTTGATTGGGTCTTTTATGGCGCAGGGTTATAACTGGGTGACTCGTGCGCACTCCGATATTGACTACGCCAGGTACTCTCTCTCTCGAACACATTCTTTTTCTCTTCTAGGAAGGCCCTTATCTCTTTGTTTTAGAAGGGCCCCTGCCTCACCTGTGCTTCTCAGACTTTCCCTGAGGCCTGCCTTTAACCAGAAATTCACTTAAGAGAAAAAAATTTAAGCAGAGCAATTGTTCCATTACTTGCTAGTTTTCATTAGATACTGAAACATCTATTCAGCGTTTTTATCTGCTAATGTAACAAACTCATCTGCTCAATGAGATTTATTCCTTGTTTTGTTTTGTTTTTTTTCACGTTCACAGGATATTGTACATTTTGCAACGGGTCTCTATTATCTAGTAATGATGGCTTGCGAATTAAATTAGTTTTTAATGGCATAGTTAAATTCTAATTTATGTGTTGGAGCTTCGTTTAATTCATTGAGTTACAATGTAACCGTTTTCTTGTTATTTCCTTACATCCCATAGCAAGACAGAAGAACGGGGGGCACATCTCATCACGTCCGGTGGTTTGGGTTTTACCAAATCTTGTCGCTAATTGCGTTTCCCCCAAGAAAGTTCCAGACAATTGCAGTTCGATCCTTTGGACGAAGCTATCTGCTCGTTCAGCATTCTGCGTCAGGAAGTCGAATCCAACTACCACAGGAACCGAGGGCCGGTGTGGTACTGCACTTTCTTGCACTCATTATAACCACACTGTGCTGTGTAATGTACTGGGCAATTATTCTTTTGCAATAAATTCCTTTCCTGTGAGCGCTCTTTCTTTTCTGAACATTCAGGAAAACTGAAACCAAAAGTGATCATTAGCAGCACAGAAAGTAATCTTTTATAATGTCTGCTTGCATTTCTTCCCTCTCAATTGGCGGGACTTTCATAGACCTGACTGCAGTAACCTTTTATAATACCTTTTCATCGGGGTCCACACTGCAAAAGAAGAAGAAGAAAAAAACCTTGGCAAGTTGCAGGGTTTTAAACCAGAAACTGGATTATGGGGCTGTTTAGGAATAATTAACATCATTCAAAATGTACTGAGCTGGTTGGACCCGTCCCTGGTGCTGGTAGCTTTCACGGGGGGACAGAAGCACATGGGAGGCATTTTAATGAGAACTGTCTGCCTCATGGGCTATTTAAGTTTCCATCTAAACAAGAACTTTCCTTTGTTTTTGTTTTTGTTTCTGTTTTTTTTTTTGAGTCGGTGTCTCACTCTATCACCAGCCTGGAGTGCGGCGGCATGATCATGGCTCACCACAGCCTCCACCTCCTGGGCTCAAGCAATCCTTCTACCTCAGCCTCCCAAACAGCTGAGACTACAGGCACACGCCACCACGCCCAGCTAGTTTTTAAATTTTTCTTGTAGAGATGAGGTCTCACTATGTTGCCCAGACTGATCTCCAACTCCTGGGCTCAAATGATTCTCCTGCCTCGGTCTCCCAAAGTGCCGGAATGACAGGCGTGAGCCACCACGTGGGCCCAACAAAACAAGAACAAGCTTCAGTCCATGCTTCCTTCCCTTGTAATGAGAAGATAAATCTCATGTTCCCTGCAATGCTCCCAGTCCAACTTCAACATGTGCCTGCCTTTCAAACGTGTTTCCTCCAGAGTTTCTGGGTATGACACGCAGGTAACCCAGGCAAGCCAACTGGTTTCTCCAAGTCTCAAAGCCTCCACCCCTCACCCCGACCACCATCTTTCACATTCTTGATCTTGGTCATCAAAGGGATCAGCAAACTATGACCTTCCCCTGGAAAAGCAATTCATCATGTCAGTCCTACCGACCAGGGACACGGAGGGACGACTTCATGAAAACAGCACACACACACACACACACACACACACACACACACACACACACAACAGCTTGCCATACGTCTTGGAATGATAAAGTGAGAATACATGCAGTTGGAGTGAGAAGGAGATGGACTGTTCAGCATATATCTTTCTTACGGTTTTAATTTTTTTTCTCTGTCACGTTCATTTTTTTCTTTTTTGAGTGGGAGTCTCACCCTGTCACTCAGGTAGGAGTGCAGTGGCATGCTCACGGCCACCGCAGCCTCGACCTGCCGGGCTCTGGCGATCCTTCTGCCTCACCACAGCCCACTAATGTGTTGACTTATTGTAGAGATGAGGTCTTGCCAAGTTGCCTAGGCTGGTCTCGAACCCATGGACTCAGACAACCCTCTCACCTCGGCCTCCCAACGTGCTGGGATTATAGGCATGAGCCACTGTGCCTGGAGACGTTCAACTTTTTTAAAAAGGCTTTCTCCAGAAGAGCAAAGGGGTATAAGCACATGATGTTACTCCTGATTTTTTTCTTGTTTAATACTATACCTGCAAAAGGATGGAAACAACATAAACTAGGACATCAGGGTTCCTTCTACACGAAAGAGTATTTCTCTAAGAAACTAATGAAGAATGAAGGCCGCCTTAACGTTAATCCTCCTGCTTCCCTGAACCATGAGACCTTCTCATCCCAAAATTCGCTGTTGACAAAGGTGAGCACAATATCTGCCCACAGAGTGGATCCGAGATTATAAATGGGTCCTTAAGATTCACTTCTGAGGGAGTCACGTCTGCACTGAAGTGAGCTTGGGAGGAAAAGAGCATTTGTAGAAAAAGCAATTTGTTTCGAAGCTCAAGCCCATTCCCGGCCACTCACACCCCCGCCCACTGCCTGAGAGCCGTGCGCTGAGAGTTGCGTTTAGCTCAGAATCAATAGCCTCGTGCTTCAGCCTCCTGGGTGTCACACAACACACCTTGCTTTCCGCCTAATTCTCCCTTGAAGGCTCGCTCTTCTTTTCCTGACGTTGTAGCTCACACGGATGGTGATATCGATAGATTCTCAGAGGAGGAGTGAGAGCTTTTAGGACATGGCTCAGATAAAAGATGTTACAGATTGGGAGGATAATTCCTTGACATCTACAACTCTCTTGTGTGTTTATTTCCTCCCAGGGTAACTGTATCCCGTAAAACAGAAGCCCCCATGTCACAGGGGACGTGTGAGCCTTCCTCACCCCCACACCCAGACAGCAGCCTCTCTGGGTCCTCCCAGCCATGGGCACTCCAATCCTCCATCTCGGATTCTGCTTGCTGGGTCCCTCCTGTGGTTTTCGGTGACGGGTTAAATCGTGTCTCCCCAGAAAGACTTATTGGGGTCCTAACCCTCAGTACCCTAGAATGTGACCTTATTTGGAAATAAGCATAGGTAACCTTGTTAAGATTAGATGGTACTGGGCCAGGTTCAGTGGCTCAGCCTGTCATCCCAGCACTCTGGGAGGCGGAGGTGAGTGAATTGCCTGAGCCCGCGGGTTCAAGACCTGCCCAGGGAACTTGGTGAGACCTTGTCTCTATAATAAATCAAAAAATTAGCCGGATGTGGTGGTGCACACCTGCGGTTCCAGCTACTTGGAAGGCTGAGGCAGAAGAATCCCCAGAGCCCAGCAGGTCAAGGCTGCAGTGGCCGGGAGTGTGCCACTGCACTCCAGCCTGGGAGATGGAGTGAGACTCCAACTCAAAAAAAAAATTGATGGCACTGTAGTAAGGAGGGCCCTTAGTCCAATATGGCTGGCATCCTTAGAAGACACAGGCCCATGGAGGCAGAA
Source organism: Tarsius wallacei (assembly GCA_963574415.1). Classification (NCBI taxonomy): domain Eukaryota; kingdom Metazoa; phylum Chordata; class Mammalia; order Primates; family Tarsiidae; genus Tarsius; species Tarsius wallacei. The sequence continues at coordinate 9,961 of CAUYQG010164702.1, forward strand.
GCAGAGACTGGGGGGAGGTAGCTGCAAGCCAAGGACTGACAGCCACCACCAGAAGCTGGGAAGAAACAAGAATTGTACCCAGAGTCTCAGAGGAAGCATGGCCCTGCTGGCACTTTAACTGGGGACCTGGAGTTTCCAGAACTGTGCAAAGGTCAATTCCTGTGGTTTTAGACCTCCGTAGTTTGTGGTGTTTCTTGTGGCAGCCCAGAGGCGCACCCTGTCCTAAACTGAACCCCAGCCATGACCCCTTCCCACTCCCCAGGGGTCAAGGGGCCTCAGAAGTCATTATGAAGGCTCGCAGATCCAGGCGAGGCATGTTTTCCTCGTATTGCCCGTGCATTGATTCCAAAGACTTGCTTGAAACACCAACCACCGAGCTATAGCACTCGTAATGAAGACAAGGTTTTAAATTTCAAATAACCTTCAATAAAATTGATTTTTGGAGCGTAATCTGTTTAAGTAAGCGCTCCCGGTTCAGGGAAGGTATCTAAGAAAAGTCGTGTTTTAGAAATAATGTTACCTTGGCCATGCAAATAAAAATGCACCTGGGAAAATTTGGGTTTGGCCCAAAGGAAATCAGGTAAGACTAAATGTATAGAGACATATTCACTGAATAGAAAAGAGCCAATAAAAAACCTCAGCTTTATATTTCATTTTCAAAAGACAGAGAAAGGAAATAGCTTTAAATGTATTTAGAGACATGCGATGCTAACAAGTTATTTCTCAGTGTGTCATTGTTTCATTTGGGGATGCTGGGGTATTAATTTCACTCCACACAAGAGAATATAGTGGTTGAGAAGTTGGTTGATTTTTTTTTCCTAGACTATTCAAGACATGCAGACACCTCCGACAACCTTATTCTTGGTGATCCATTCTCATGAACAAACTCTCCAGTGTTTTCCCACCTTGTTGACCTTGTTCTAAATTAAGAAATGTGCTTTATAGTATGACCAGGGCCAACACACCTGTATCCGTTGCAGTATATATAATCAAAACAAACATTTCAAAAAGCTATCCTTGCCCTTGGTATTTAAAATACAGTCCTATATATTTCATTCTATCCTTATTTCGTTTTAATAATAATGCGAACCCTAACCCACTCAACTGAGCTCACAACCGTTGAAATGAATCGTGGCCTACCATCAGACAATTGCCAAACCGCTATCATTACTAATCACTCCAAATCTGCCATCCTTTCTGCTGAAGCACCCTGATTCCCAACTCTGCCCTCCTAGCTTGCCAGCGAATTCCTTTGAGAATCCTTAAACTCTTTTGCTCCACCAAGACATGTGATCCATCAGGTCCACCATTTTCCTGGAACCATCCCTTTATATATCCAGTACCCTCCATACCAGATAAATTTCCTCTTACTTATCTTACTACCCTGGAAAAACCCTGACCCTGGTGAATCCAACACCGTACTCTGGGACCATCCACCAGCAGAGGCTAGAGGAAATCGCCCACTGTCTCCAGGTGTGTTTCCGGGCTGCCCTTGTGAATCTTATCCAGCCTCATGACTATAAACACCATTTGAACCAATGACTGCCATTTATGGTTCTAGCTCAGAGATTCTCCCTGAACTCCAGATTTCTGAGGATGAGAGGGGACCGATGAAAATTCTCTTTTGGAGGGCAGGCCCCTTGTAGTTCTGACTTCCCCTAGGTAAATGTTCTAGGAACCCATCTGTATTCGTGTTAAGAGAGACTGTGTTCGACTTCAGTGAGTTTTTTTTTTTTTTTGGAGAGACTTTCAACACGTTTGCCCATTTCCTGGTGGGCGATTTACGAGCGCACCTGCCCACACCGCACTGAGTGTTCAGCTTTTGACCAAAAATGGCATGACCCTTGTGTCCCACCCTCCCTATTCTCCTGATCTCGCCCCAGGAAACTTTTTCTGTTTCTCCAGATGAAAAAAGTCCTCAAAGGGGCACGGTGTGCTGATGTGGAAGAGATGAAACAAAAAAAAAACGCATAAGCACTGAAAGACATCAAAGGGGACAAGTTCAAAAACTGATTTGAGCAGTGGAAAAAGCGTCTCCACAGGGGTACCGCATCAAATGGAGAGGACTTGGGGGGGTGAATGAAGTTTAAACATGTAAGAATAAACGCACAATTTTTATAAATAAATTCTGGGTTTGGGAGTCCCCCTTGTAGAGCTGTTTGTGGTGCCTCTCTACCTGGAGGTCCTAACAGGCACCTCAAACTCCATGCGGCCAAACCCGAGCTCCTGGCCACCAGTCCCACCCAAAACTGCTCCTCCTGCAGTCGCCCCTACGTCAGGCAAGGCAGCTACAGCTCCCTCCTTCCTGTGGCCTCCACGGTAGATGCTGGCGTCCTGCGGGAGGCCCTCCCCAGCCTCGTCACAAGTCCCTTCATGGGCCTCCTCTTCCACTGAGCTCGCAGACACAAGCCACACCGGCCACTTCCAAGTGTCGGACAACCTTCTGCCTCTGAGCCTTCACGCTGGCTGTTCGGCTGTTCCTCTATCTGGATTCCTCTCTCAGTTTCACTGACCATCCTCTTCAGATCTGGGCTTGGGCGCCGCCTTCTTGCAATCCACCCTGACCACAGTACCACGTATTCGATCCCTGCTTTATTTTTCTCCCTAACATTCACCACTGTTTGTCATGCTGTGTAAGTTATTTGCTTATCTTCTCATTGTCTGTCTCTTCTGAGCGAACTATACGCTCCATGAGAACAAGGATTTTTGTCTATTTTGTTCTTGACTGTAACTCCTGATAACTGTGTTCTGTGAGTAGATAAATTAATCGATGAAAGCAGCCAGTTCCATGCAAGGTCCCACACTGCATCTGGGTTTCAATGGTGAAACCAAATGTCGCAGAGAGTGAGCTGGGATTGTGAGTCTATATAATCTGCGTGAGCGGTATGTGTAGTCTTTTAGGCTATGAATGGAGAGTCAGCAGCACTCTGGGATGACATTGTCCCAGACTTACCTGGGAGTAACACACACAGACACACACACATAGGGGAAGGGTAGAAATACTTGGGTCTTCCTACAGCTCAAGATTACGATCTCATTCCTGAAAGCATGAGTTGTGACTTAAACATGCGTAGTCCTGCGGTCTTTGCATCGCTGATAAAGAAGGTAGAACACAGTAGAACTGCAGACCAAAGGTTCAAGCAGTTCTGTTTTGCAAGAAATTTGAATTCATACTTTAAGCGGGCAGTTCTCGGGAAAACCTACTCACCCCACAAAACCTTTCAACTGTGAAATATAAAGGAAAACACCAATTCTTGTTAAAAACAAGTTACCATGGCTCCAATGAGCAAACACAAGCTGGGGTAAGCATGGAAGAGAAAATAGACTTGAGGATAAGATGGATCACATCATGGAAGATTAAGCTATTTTCGAAGACAAGGAGTATTGAAAACTACCTCCCTATCTCTGAGGCCAGGCTCATGACTGACAGGTGAATTTCACAAGGTTGGCAAGGGACTGAGGGGCTCATGCTGGTGGAACTTGCATGAAAGCTTTTGTAAGACCAAAGAATATCTAATAAGCACTCGAACGTTGTAATTAACATTAAAATTTTGGCTCAAATAAAGCTGCCTTAGGACTTAGGTGACTAGATCTAACACAGCTAGAAAGAAAGAATTCCTCATCTCTGAACCTCTGAGCACCAGCGCTCTGGGACCACCCAAAGACAGCCCTTGACGCAAAACTTGAGTACCCCTCACTCGGATGTCCATCACAGCACCATTCACAATGCAAAGACGTGGAATCAACCGAAATGCCCATCAATCAAGCAGTGGGTAAAGGAAATAGGGTGTATATTCAAGGGAGTGAATGAAATAATGCCTTAATGTCTTCTGCCACCACTTGGACGGAATTGGAGACCATCAACCTAAGGGAAGTAACGCCTGAACAAGAAAACCAAGCAAGGCATGTTCTCACTGGTAAGTGGGAGATAAGCTAGGGATCTGCAAAGGCGTAGAGAATGGCATCATGGACACTGGAGACGCACAAGAGGGAGATGGGGGGTGAGGATGAAAAATCACCTGTCAGGTACAGTGTGCATAGGTGTGGGAAGAGAGTACACTTAGAGTCCAGGCTTTTTCACCGCTATCCATGAATCCATGGACACCAAAACCATTTGTAACCCACTAAAGCTATTAAATTTTTTTTTAAGTGAGTGCTCTTAACAGTGACTGGGTGGAAACTTCAGAGGCCCCGGGACCCGGATTAGAAGAGCATATTGGATGTGTTTGTGCATATATTTGGGGGGTGCCGGCTTGGAGACTGCCCAGAATAGTCTGGGAAACTTTGAGGGGTAAGATCCGCTTAGGTGGAATGGATGACATCTTAGAGAAAAATAATTTGGGCCCATGTGTAAGTTAAAGCCCACATGTAAGTTAAAGTCCATGTGTAAATTAAATCCTGTGGGCTCTGGCCAGCTAACATTTCAGTACATGGCCATGAGGCAACCTGAGAATAATTTAAAGGAGCATGATGACTGCCAGGTGTGGTGGCTCACACCAATAATCCCAGCACTTTGGGAGGACAGGGTGGGAGAATTGCTTGAGCCCAGGAGTTTGAAACCAGTCTGGGACATAGCAAGACCCCCATCTCTACAAAAAACAAAAATTTTGATTAGCTGAAAGTGGTGGCAGGTGCCTGTAGTTCTAGCTACCTGAGAGACTGAGGCAGGAGGATTGCTTGAGCCCAGGAGTCCGAGGCTGTATTGAGCTATGATCATGCTACTACACTTAGCCTAAGTGGCAGAGTGAGACCTTGACTCAAAAAAAAGGAGCGTGATGAAAAGCTTAAATCAATTCACTAAATCTTGGATTCAAGGTGGGCTCAGGAATCAGTTTATCTGCTTCTGGTTTACTAAACTCCTGAAAAGAACGGATGGTGGGATTTCCTCTAAGAATTCCACAGAGTGGTCTAAAGAGACTCAGTTACCTGAGCTCCCAGATTTCCTGAGAGTCGAGGGGAGTGATTAGGAAACCCTGGGATCTAGGAAGGTCAAACTTGGAGAGCTACCATAAAGAAGGGGAATCAGACATAACCCTTTCTGTGGTATGACAAGGATTCCTGGGAACATCAAAAAACGAAACCCCACAAACCCAAGATGACGGACTTCTTTACTCCCTAGTATCATCAGGATGCAGGTGGAGGGCATCCTAGCACCAGAAAAGAAAGAATTCCAAGACCCCATGGCTCGACATTTTTAAACAACTTGGATTTCTTTACAGCAAATCAAGTTCCAGCAGAGTCTGCATAACTGAGTCGCCATTGGCATACTGCAAAAGAGTATTTCCACTTTGCAAGTCAACATCCATTCTTTTTCATTTAAAAAATAAAAGTAAAAATCTTAAACAATCCTTTGTTTTAATTCTGCCACCTGGAGTCTTTTTTTTTTTTTTGCCCTCAACTTTGTAATTCATGAGGCAGTTCTCAGATGGGTGCTATTATCATTGCTGGGCCATCTGGTACCTTCCTGTTGCAACCACTTGTTCTTGCTAAGGATGTATTATATCTGAGGCTCCTATCAGCTGAAGGCGTGCTCATGCTGCAGACAGATGAATGTAGCCATCTTTTTTAATATTATTTTAAATGTGGGCATCCTCTACATTTTGGTGCCCTCCGCCCTGGCGACAATGGCTCTGCCTTTGAGATTTGTTCCATTGGCATTTGAATTAAGGTATCATTGAAAGGGGTTGAGGAGGAGGGATCCTTAGGAAGCCTTGAAGAAAACAAAGAAAGGATAAATCTAGGTGGTGCTAAAGAGAGGTCAGAGATCACCAGCCATCAGCAGCTCACCAATCTCCACCAGGTTTCAGCTTTGCCATCGGCCCTTCTGTGAACACACGAAGCCATCCGTGGGGAAGAGATCGATACCACACTACAACCTACTGGCCAGGAAGCAGTAGCTAGCTAAGTAGGAACTGTTGCATTGCTGGACACCTTTCCCAAAAACAATGAGAAAAAAGGCAGTATTTCAAAACATGAGGCAAGTATTTTCTCTTGTATTTGTACCAGCTTCCCAGTACAGACACAACCCCCATGAGCTGCGGATTACTTCGTGAAGATCTCTCTCGGGCAACTTTCTTTTCTGTTCCGTATCCCACTGGCATTCCACAACCACAACGGCAATAAAAGATTCTTTGCAGATTGACCTCCGGTAACTTTCACACAAAGGACCCCTAGACAATGTCGGTGTCTGAATGCCACAACAGTGAGACCCAGGAGGGAGTATGGGGGCAGAGGGAGGAGAGAAAAGAGACACACGGCAGGGGAGGGGGCTCACCTGGGAAGCAGGTAACTGTGGTCTTTAGTCAGTACTCCAAAAAGGGCAGAAAGTGGTAGGGAGGAAAACTGATGGGTCCTGGGGAGAGGGGAGAAGCCAGATCCCACCCTCCTGCCCTCCCGCATCTCTAAGGATGTGACACCTCCCTGATCATTGTGTTATTTGATTTTATAAGAAGAGGAAGTCTTCCATTCTAATCTCACACTGTCATTCCCATTTTTTTGGTGGAGAAAACACATCAAGTAGACTCATCTGCATTCCCCTGGGAGGGGCAAGGCAATGGCGTCCCATTTATTTCCACACATTTTGCCGAGCGCAGAAGAGAAAGGGACATTTTCTACCTGCTGGGCTTCGAATAAAGCTCAGTTTATGTTCCCTTGGAGTTCATATTCAGAAAAATAAAATCACGTAGTGACCCTCAAAACAACCCAAAAGGACTCTAGGGAGACTTGATGATGGTTCAGTTCACTGGGAAAAAGCAACAGGGCTTCAATTCTTTGCTTACAAAGCAGCCTTAAGAGAGCATCACCCCACGCTCAAGCTGTGCTCCATGCCCCAGGGTGGCTTTCTTTTCCACACTTGAATTGTGTTTTCACATCTTTTGTTGCATGGGTTCTGGGGCCCCTGGAAGCTGGAGAGTCCTGTTTCTGACCCGGCTGGAGAGCAGATTGGATTGTTGGGGGCCTCAGGGGGCCGCCTCCCCCGAGGAGCAAGCCCTCAGTCTCAGCGCTCCAGTGTCTCACAGTTCTTGGAAGCAAAGATGCAAAGCCCATCAGGCTGCCGTCAGGGACTGTGAATAAACCTTGGTTGAACCTTCCCCCACAAAACAAGGTATGGCACGAAGCACCCCAAATCAGGGGTATTTGGGGAACACCATCATGCACTTGTTCAACCAAAAAAAAAAAGGCTTCTAGATCTCATTGTTACCTGCAGCGCACACCACACAGAGGTTGCCAGCTGCCAGACAGAGTTGTAGACGTGGTATGACAAACAGCTGTAGATTCCAATGGGTCCATGATCATCAGTGTATAGACTAAGAGGCAATTTTGCAGAGGAGAAGCCACGGTGAATACATTGGACTGACAACTGCCAGGAATTCAATTTGCCGGAGTGATATTGAAATATGCAGAAGTCGCCGCGCGCTGATTAAGTTCCAGGCTGCTGCGATGCTAATACAGGCTCGTGAACCTGTGGGCTCTGTTATCTCCATAGCAACACGACCACCCGAGCCATCCTGCAAACAGGCTGCACGGCCGGCTGTTCATTTACATTTGAGATAAATGCTGGGAAAGTCAGGTACATGAATAAGCCAGGACTCTTCCAGGACCTGACACCCTAGAAACACTGAAAAGAGCAGAAAATATTGTTTTCCTATACCTTTTGTTATTTATACACATAAACAAACAAGTGAATAAGAAAGATTCATGAACAGTAGAGCCAAGTGTTCGTCCAGGAAGAAATGAACACAGAAGATCTGTTTTGCTGTAGCCCTGGCGATATTTAGATTTGCTCAGAGTACATGAAGGGAGAGAAAGACCACTTTATGAAATATTTGTGGGAAAGAAAAGCCACACACACACACACACACACACACACACAGAGACTTTAAAAAGATCACGTTAACAGTATTAAATTGTGGGCTCTCATTTCACGTAGACACTGGCAAAAAAGCTTTGCATAACTAAAGTTTTATTCTGTTGACTGTACTTACTGTGCTGAATGAATGAATGAAAGAGAAGAATTTTTGACAAACTGGACTTACTAATGGAGCTCATTGTACAAATGTATCACGCTCGAAATGTGTATTTTTATTTTCTTAACTTTTTAACTGATAATTACAAAGGAAAAGATGAAACCCCAAAATATCATTTCTGGCTTTTGATTTGTATTAAGAAAATATACTTTCCTGATACAGAGTATGGGACAGAAATATTAGAAACTTGACTTGAAAAATATTCTATTTTCCTGGAAAATTAATCAGGTGAGAAACAAACTAAGGGCTAAATTTTAAAATGTTTCACGTTTTCAAAAATGACAAGTGGATATTTCCCTTCCAGAGGTATGAGACATTTATTATTTTTCAAGTATGTCAAGCCAGTATCCTCTGTTTCCATAAAATTATGCCTTCCTCTCTCTTTTGGCCCCTGTCTGTCCAAAGGCTACAAATCATCCCCAGCAATGAGAAAATCTTCCTCAGGTTTATATGATACTAAGGTTGGCAGTTAAAGAAAGTTTATTCTTGTGTGCTATATCCAAAAAAAATTTTTTTGTTGTTTTCCAAATAGTTTCTCATTGAAGTTCAAACAAAGTTCACGCTTAGCAGGATACTGCAATAAAAAAAAATCTCTAGAAGCAAAGATGTTGTGCACTGCATTGTTATTTTATTAGCATTCTATTTAGAGAGCTGTTACATTGTGCTACTATAGTACAGAAATGGAGTCATTTTCATTCCAAAAGAAATCCATATCTCACATGGGGAGGGGGCCGTCAATAGCAGACACTGAAGAGGAAAAGTAACAAACCCCCAATGCTTCTGTCTGACTCTTTCTGGGACAAACTTTCCAGACTGTATTGATGATAAACATATAGCTGTGTGTATCCATTTGCATTTTCTATTTATTACTTTGTCCTTTTTCCTAGTCCAAATGCCTCCTTGATCTTTGGAAAGCATTGTGAATCAGAGAAAAAAATACAAGGAGTGCGGAATAAGTTAAACCTGAACTGAAATCCCAACTTCTAAATGTGTAACACTAGTAAGCTGGCCATTTGATTTTATGAGTTTAATTTTCCTCACGCATAACATGAGATCACAGCTATCTCACAGAAGAGGTTAGATGAGATAAAATGTTGTCAGTCAATGCCTGACACATGGCAGGTGCCTGACCAAGGTTAGCTCTTTCCTCCTGCCTTCTTGCAGTGCACCTGGTCCATCTGTCATGCTCACCTGTTCATTAAACTACACCTCAGAGCTTCCCCCTTCAGCATTCTGCACGAAAACTTTCCTGTGCAAATCTCTCGGCCATGTCAGTACCCCTAACCCTAATGCCTACCTCATCACCTAGAGCCTCCGATTGTGTCCTGTTGAATTCATGTGACATGCAGTCCAATGTCCCCAGTGACCCTTGTCTTCATTCTCCCTGCTTCTAGCACTTCCTCACTTCCTGTCACTCAATTCTCTCTCCCTAGAGAATCCAAGCCCTTCCCCTTCAGCAACACAAAGAAGATTGGGAAGCTTCCCATGGAGGCAGTATTCAAGGCGGGAAAGAAAAAACTCTGTAGATGCATGAAAGCATAACACAGAAGAAAGATAATGTCAGAATTCAAGTGAAACTGAGTCCTAACTCAAGCCCTCATGAGGATGAGCAGGTAAGTTGGGAACTGATCATGGAATCAAAAGCAAGATCATTCATCAAATATTGGGTACAAATTTCCAAGACAGGATTTGCTCACAAAATACTCTCCACCACGCTAGACAGAAGGATTTACTTTCTCAACCTGTGTGACAGAGAATTGGAGATGGAGATTAAATGAACAGGGAGCCCAGTTGCCCATCCCCAGCCATTCCACAACTCACTGTCCATCCCTGCTACTCCTCCATTTCTGCAAGCAGAATTTCTCAGTCTCTTCCACACCCAAACACACCAGCATGGTAGTGGTGAGAGCCTCGCTGAATCAGAAGTCAGAAAATAAGTGTTCTTGGCTGGGAGAGTGGCTTATGCCTGTAATCCCAGAACTTTGGAAGGCTGAGGAGGGAGGTTGCTTGAGCCCAGGAGTTCGAGACCAGCCTGGGCAACATAGTGAGACTTCATCTCTACAAAAATCAAAATGCTAGCTGGGCATGGTGGCATGTGCCTGTAGTCCTAGCTACTTGGAGGCTGAGGCAAAGGACTTCCTGTGCTCAGGAGGTTGAGGCTACAGTAGGCCGTGATCACACCACTGCACTCCAGCCCAGGTGACAGAGTAAGACCCCCAACTCAAAAATAAATAAATAAAATATAAAATAAAATATAGATTCTGGCTTCAGTGCTGACACTAATTAGCCACACAGTCTTGGGTGTCATAAGCTCTCTAGGTCTCTACTTTCAAGGATACTCATTGGGGGTCACAGACCCCTTTGGCAATCTAGTGGAGTCTATGAAGCCCTTCTCAAAAGAATGAGTTTGTATGTATAAAATAAAAATAATAGGACCATAAAGAAAACCAGTTACATTGAAGTATAGCTGTCAAATATTTAAAGAACAAAATTGTAATATATAGTAATATCTATGTTTCTTCTTTTTTTGAGATGGAGTCTCACTCTATTACCCAGGCTGGAGTGCATGGCATCGACCTGCTGGGCTCTGGTATCCTTCTACTTCAGTCTTCCAAGAAACTGGTACTACAGGCGCATGCTACCACACCCAGTTAATTTTTTATTCATTGTAGAGACAAGGTCTTGCCCAGTTGCCTGGACTGGTCTTGAACCCATGGGCTCAGGCAATCCACTTGCCTTGGCCTCCCAAAGTGCTGGGATTACAGGCTTAGCCACCAAACCCGGCCTCTATGTTTCTTTATTAACTCCATCAATAAAATGACCTACTGACTGGTCTCAAAAATACTGTAATTTTGAATTGAGGATCATTACAAATGAGATTTCAAGGTACACGCTACAATAATAAATATCTGAAAATAACTGTGATTTCTATAGGTGTCAAAGTTACAGATGCTGCTATAATACTGTGATTTGTAACCTGAATTCTTAACGGAAGAAAATGCAAAATTCCAGTTAGAGCTTAGTGAAAGTAAAGTGGTTTTATAAGGTGAGGAAATCCTGCTAAACGGTTTTGTCCTAGTCTGTCCAGGCTGCTATAACAAAAGGCCACAGACTAGGTCGTTTATGAACGACAGAAATTTATTGCTCACAGTTCTGGAGGTTGGGAAGTCCAAGATTAAGATACAGAAGAACTGACATCTAGTAATAACCCATTTCTTGGTTCATAGATGGGAGTGAGGGTGCCCTCCAGGAGGCCCCCTTCAAAAGGGCACTAATTCCTTTCTCTGTCCTCATGAACTACTCACTTCCTAATACCACACTGGGAATTAAGTTTCAGCACATGTATCTTGGGGGACACAAACATGCTGTCCTCAACAAATCTCTAAGATCCCTTTGGACGTAGAAGCTCTGATTCCATCATTTTCACCAAGTCATCCATTACTCATAGCTCACTGCAGCCTCAAACTCCTGGGTTCCAACTTCAGTCTCCCAAAGTCCTGAGATTACGATCCCAAAGTGCTGGGAGTAGCTGGGACTACAGGCACACACCACCACACCCAGCTAATTTCACCCACTTCTGAATGTTCATCTCCTGATTACACTGAATTCCTTACCGCACCATATTTTAGAGGAAGCTATATCAATGTTGTCTTCACCACTGTATCTGAAATTCTCACCTCCAATCTGTCACAATAATTGTAGTTTCCAGTCCTGACTCATCTCAACCATCCTTTTTTGCTAAACCTCTCTGTGCTTCAGTTTCTTTTTTGTAAAATGAGAGTGATGATGGGGCTTACCACATAGCTGTTATGAGAATTAAATAAGTTAAAATGCAGAAAGCACTTAGAACAGTGTCCAGAGCATAATGGACTCACCAAGGAAACTGTTTTCCTCTTATTAATAATATGAATCCATTACTTGGCCACTACGTATTCCTAAGGAATACTTAGAAGGTACAGAACATGCCATTTTGACCCACTTCAGAGATATACAATTCAGCTTCAGATGGATTTCACCACTGCCTCTCACTCCTTATCTTTTATTCATTGTTAATATATATAATTTACACACACACTCACACACACACACACACACACACACACACACACACATAGAGCGAGAGAGAGAGAGAGAGAGAGAGAAGCTCTCTATATTGCCTCCACTGGAGTGCAGTGGCACACTCATAGCTCACAGAAGCCTCCAATTCCTGAGCTCAAATGACCCTCCTACCTCAGCCTCCTAAAGTCCTGGGATTACACTCCCAAAATGCTGGAAGTAGCTGGGACGACAGGTGAACACAATCACACATGGTTAATTTTTTTTTTTAGTTGGAGTCTCACTCTGTCATCTAGGCTGGAGTGCAGTGGCATGCTCATGGCCACCCCGGCATCAGCCTGCTGGGCTCTGGCAATCCTTCCACCTCAGCCTTCCAAGTAGCTAGAACTACAGGCATGCACTACCACACCTGGCTAATTTTTGGTTTATTGTAGAGACAGGATCTTGCCACGTTGCCCGGGCTGGTCTCAAACCCGGGGGCTCAGGCAATCTACTCACCTTGCTAATTTTTAAAAAATATGTTTTGTAGAGATGGGGTCCCACTGTGTTGCCCAGGCTGGTCTGGAACTCCTGGGCTCAAGTGGTTCTTTCACCTTGGCCTCCAAAGTGCTGAGATGACAGGAATGAGCCACTGCACCCAACCCCATTAATTTATTTAACAATTAATGTGGCTGTTTGAGCACCCAATATTTACTTAGCACTATTGCAGATGCTGGGAATTTATTCATTAATTCTTTCATTTGCTCAACAGTTAGTCATTGAGCATGTACAGTATAACAGGCCCTGTTCTGAGCACTGGGATCTAGCAAAGAACAAATGAGGCAAGGCTTCATGGAGTTTGTATTCCAGAAAAGTATTATCCTTTGAACATGGTGAGCAAGACTCCATTCTGCTGAACCTTGCATTCTGGTTGGAGGTGACAGATGATAAATGCTTAATCAATGAACAAATAAATGAGAAAATATCAGACAGTGGTAAGCATTACTGCAATTCACTACCAGTCCACCATGTTGCTTTTCCCTCCTCTCTTCCACATAAATAATAAAACTCAGTAGCCTCCTTCCCTCTTTCAGTCCTCTTGCTTTTCCCCACAGTTGTGATCTATCTATTCTATCACTGTTGCTTCTATTTTTTATTGGCATTCTCTCCCAGACTCCTCTCTTTTGAATCTCTATTCTTTCTATTCTACTGAAACTGCTCTCTCAAAGGTCATTATTAATTCCCTTCTGATTAGAATTCCTTTCAGAATCTGCATGCTTCTGGGCCTCTTTAAACTGTTTTTGTGTAATTAGTGTCTGCATCTTAAAGTTCTCTTCCTTCTGAAGTTATCGCTCTGTCCCCATCCCACCCACTCCCTTTCTAATGCCATTTTTCTTGTATTCCCTTTGCTGGAGTGTCTCTTATGAATGACTCCTTTTCGGTGAATTCTCTAGAAGGTTCATTTTATTTGTGTTCTGCTGTGTTCTAGCTTCTCTATGCAAATGACTCCCACATCTGCACCTCAGGCTCCTCATCAATGCATGACATCATCTATATGACATCTCCAGTCAGATGAGCCGACAGCCCTTCAGAAACCACAGACTCTCCTATCTCTAGTGTAGTCCTTGTTCACAATTCTCTCCCATCATGGGTGTCTGGTTTCTTCTCTTCCTCTATATTATCATGTGTGTAATAAGAAGGGGAAAAGTCTCTATGCCCATTCTCTCTCCTGCATATTAATCCAATTGAAATCAGAGTCCATGGTTATAACTGAGCCACAATTGATGCCAGGCACAGTGGCTCATGCCTGTAGCCTCAGCACTTTGGAATGCCAAGATAGGAGAATCACTGCAGGCCAGGAGCTCGAGATCAGCCTGGACAACCTAATGAGACCCTGTCTCTACAAAAAAAAAACTTAGTTGGGGATGGTGGCATGCACCTGTAGCCCCAGCTACTTGGGAGGCTGAGGTGGGAGGATTGCTTGATCCCAGGAGTTTAAGGTTATAGTGAACTGTAATCACATCACTACACTCCAGCCTGCGTGATGGAGAGAGAGCCTGCCTCAAAAAAAAAGCAAAAATGAAAGGGGGGCTCTAGTCAGTGTTTGGGATGACATGGTGTTAATGGCTCTTGTACGTGTGTTTGGCTTCTCTCTCCAGCACTCCCCCATTCCTGTGCTCTAGAAACAAGGACTGTACTCTCGGATAAACCTAGGCATTTTCTTCTCTCTTCTTGCCACACGTTGTGTGCTGGTGGGGCTAGGACTTGGAAACAGATCAAGAAAAAGCCCATCTGCGCTAGGTCACATGTGGAGCCCTACATGGTTGACGGCATGGTGCCTCATTGGTCAGTTGACATTATTTCTTGCGTAGATCTCTTCCTTGGCATCTCAAGAAGCCTCTCCTCAAGTGGCTGTGGGCTTGAGGAAGAAGGCAAGCATTACTAGACTTCTCAGTCAAGGGCCAAGTCATATCATCAAATCCTCACTCAAATTGTTAATAATACCCATACTACAATGTGCAGTTCACACCCTTCTCTTGTAGCAACCAACAGCATAAACTCTGCATTGAAAATGTACAAACCTCCACTCCGTTATTTAATACCTGTATGACTTTAGTCTGGTTACTTAACTTCTCTGAGCCTCATCTGTAAAAACGGGGGGTTTTTAGTGAAGACTGAAAGAGATAACCCAGGTATTGTACTTGGCACCATTCCTGGCGGATAGTAAGCATTCAATAAATGCTCATCACAGCTTTTAGGCCTGTGTCCCAAGATCTCTCTCTTTCTCACCTACAATTAAACCCTCAGGCTGTTCTATACCACTTAACACACAAAAGCATACATTTATAGAACGTTAGGTTGCCTACCACTTATCACTTTCTAATTTTTCATGCACTTGTCTTGTCTCTGACAAGAAATTGTAATCCCTTTGTGAGCTGAGCTTAAAAGCTCCCTCTTCTCTCGTGACCCCAAGAGTGAAAAGCACTGCACAAGTGTCCTTCAGTGTCATGTAATTGGTCCCATAACCCAGGGACACACTTCAATCAGATTGTCAAAAGATTTTTTTTTTTTTTTTTGAGTACAGATCAAAAAATTAGGCTGGCCCGTGGAGAGCAGTTTCCTCATCAAACTCCCTGGGTTGTAGCAATTCTTCCTGTAGCATAACACTGCAGAGGACAGGTATGTCAATATTCACCTGCCGATCTATGGCAAGCTAAGGTCAAGCAGAACGGAAAAGGTATAACATTTCTCCTGACCGTGACGTCAAATGAGGCCACTTCACTGCCGATGATGAAGGCACAGAACCACTCAAGGAGACACCCCCCCCCTCAAATAAGTTGACTGGCATTGGGCAAAGGAGTCCACTGTGCTTCAAGGAAAAGAAATGGAACCACAAAGAGCAGCCAATAACAAATAGCTTCTGTCTCATTATATACCAAGATTACTGGAGAAAGCCGTAACGGTAACTAACAAGCCACCCATCTGTCAAATTATGTTGTACCAAATATTGTTCCACTGAACCTATAGTGGCATTCTATGACTCACAACTTAAGTCCAGCAAAATGTTTCAGAGACTCTTCTAAGCAGGGGTCTGGCCTGCATGCATACGTATGAACTCGTCTTCCAGGAGCAAAAGGTGAAGTTTAATCATTTCTTGTTTCTGTTTTTTCTCTCCCTCACCAGTCCCTTCACACTGGCAAACTGCAACATTTCTTTAAAAGAATATCCTTTCCAACACCGTGCTTTCATTCCCCCCATGAACAAGTACCACGGGAGCTTACTCACCATCAGCTCACTGCCATCATGGGGAAGAAAAAAAAATGAATGCTGTGGCTCCGAGAACAGGGTGTTATTATTATTGTTAATGTTGTTACTGGGGCAGTTTGTTACTCTCTTCAGTCCTTAATCAAACTTTCATCAAACCAAGAGCCTCAAGCAGAGTTTTGAAAAGAAAAATGGCCGCAGGCGCACGTGGAATCACCAGGGCCAGGGGAGGAACGCTGCGCCCCCAACGGGTGCACAGAGAGGCTGGGCAGTCCATCAGGCCTCGGCTCTCTTAGTGGAGTTGGTGGCAAGGAGAAGCAATGCAATTTTCAGCTGTGTACACCGAGGCATCCATCACGGAGGCGGGAAGAAGGCCCCGATGCTGCCCTGAGGACACATCACCGAGCATGAAATATGGTGTGCTCTGTGAGCCCTGACACATCGGGAAGGTTTTGATCAGAGAGGAAAGAGCACGAGCGGGGAGATAGCAAACGTGGGTGGAGGAAGGAGCAGAAGGGTGTCAAGACGGTGGCAAGGCCCCGTGGCCAGGCGATGACTGGGAGGTGTGGGGACACGTCTACGGGCATCGGGACCTGGGAAACACCAGGGAGAGAGGCAGACTGTATGGGGTGCACAGAAGCAGAATAACAGCAGTAATGAGATGAAATGGAGCAAAGGAAAACTTGGCTGCACATCAAGGAAGAGTTTGCTAACAGCGAAGCCTATTAGACTGCTCGATGGCCTCTCAAGGGACGAGGCTTGAGCGCCATTGCCTGGGTCATTTAAAACAGAACTGGACGAAAGCACTTAAGGAGGCACTGTGGGGTTGCCTGCCCTGGCAGGCGAGAGCCGAGATGACCTGCCAGCTCTCACCCGCGCTCTCTCATTTGTGTGATATATCACATCGCATCGTTACATGGGCCTCCAAATGGGTTGCTTCTTGGGCTGAGGCTATAATGAGAGTGGATTACTTAGCATGCAGCCACTCCAGGGGAAGCACACGGTGGCCCAACCTGTAAACCACAGCTCATTAAGCAGAAGCGACTCACATCATTCTGTGCATCTCGGGCCTGACTCAAATTAGAGTCGGAGGGATTTTCCTGACAGGCCCGATGAAAGCTCCGAGTTTTCGGCATTTTTGCAGCCCGTTTTGACTATGAGCTATGAGTTCCGCATGGTTTTTATTTATATATTTTTTTTTTAAGCTTTGATTTTTGTCTCAGCAGATAACAGAGAGAGAAAAGTGCAGGGAGATAATTGGAAAATGGCAACTGACAACAGCAGATCGCTTCCCGCTTGGGATAGGAGACAGCGATACCAGAGCCTAAAGCCAGGCGCTTAGTAGAACAAGCCCCTTCCATCGGAATAAAACGTCCATCCATCAGGATGAGTTCAGCGGGAGGACGGTGATGGCCTCGTGAATGGGGCTGGGTCCCCGGTAGCCCCTCATAAAGCCAGCGGGGGCTGAGAGAACACCCCTTGGCTTCTTCATAGCTGGTCCTTGGTTCGGAATATGTCCTGACGCTCAGATCTGAGCCATCAAGACAATGGGGAGTTTATTAGAAAATAACACGTCAAGGTCTGGGAGTTGACAATAGTATTTTACCAATGCGGCTTATGGAACTCCACCGCAATGCTGTGAAGTTACACCTTGAATGTAAGTATTCGTTATATTTAACCAAACCTCAGCTTCAAGTGTTTGTTTTGTGCCTGTATTTTATTTTGTTTTTTTTGAATCAGCGTCTCACTCTGCCGCCTAGGCTGGAGTTCGGAGGCACGATCACATCTACCGCGGCCTCGACCAGGCAATCCTTCTGCCTCAGCCTTCCAAGTAGCTGGAGCTACAGGCACGCACCACCAAGCCTGGATAATTTTTTGTTTATTGTAGAGATGAGGTCTTGGCAAGTTGCCCAGGCTGGTCTCGAAAGGCCGGGCTCTGGCAATCCCCTCACCTCTGCCTCTCAGAGTGCTGGGACGACAGGCGTGGGCAGCCTCTTTTTTATCCCATTTGCACCACCATTTGGTTCGAGAGAACAGTTATTTAATTTGTCCACGAGTCTCCTTCCTAAATGCAACACTTTCTTGCTGCCTTCATCTATGTTCTGCAATTTCTCAAGCCCCAAAACTAACCACTCCAGCCCAAGTTTGACTCAATAACCCTGTAATATTAATCTCCTACTTTGGCTTTGCAGGATTTCAAATGTGCCATGATCATGCATTCATCCACCATCCGGCAAACATTTAAGCTAGTCAATAAGATGCCAGGCACCATATGAGGCCCTGGCACTACAAAATAACTGCCGTCCTAACCTCAAGTCTAGCTGGTGAGACAGACCAGGCAGAAACCCAAACAGCACCCTGTGGAAAGTGCCTCATCAGAAGGATTACACACCACAGCGCAGTGTGAGTCCAGGAAAACGAGCGGCCGAGTCTGCAGAGGTGAGCTTGAGAGTCTGGAGACATCGGACAGAATCATCTGAGGGGGGACCCAAAAGAAAACGGAATTTATGATTTTAAAATTGTGTATTTATTCTGACATGTGTAAACTTCAGTCACCTTCGAAGTACTCTCCATTTAATGCAAGGCACCTGTCAAGGCGCCTTTTCCACTGCTCAGAACGATTTCTGGGCGCGTCCATTTTGATGCCTTTTAGTGCCTCTGTCGTTTTTTGTTTCCCCTCTTCCACATTGGCAGAACTTTTCCTTCTGAGGACTTTTTTCATCTGGGGAAACCAAATCAAGTCACTCTGGGCAAGACCTGGTAGGTTGGCCATGGGGGTCATGCCGTTTTCGGTCAAAAACCGCTGAACACTCAGTGCAGTGTGGGCAGGTGCGTCGCCGTGGTGGATGAACCAGTCCCGTTTGCCACCACTTGGGATGTCTCTTCCACAAATCATGATGCAACCTTCTCAAAGCTTCCAGATAAGAACTTTGGTTGACCGTTGGATCTGGAGGAACATATTCCAAGTGCACAAGGGGCCCGCTCTCCAAAAGATCATTCTGATTTGGGGGGGTCCCCTTTTATATCTGTGTCCTCACAGGGATTTCATAACTTTTCCTTATCCCTGTCTGCATTCAACTACCAGCTTGCATTATCTACATTTCAACCTTCTCAACACAATCTTGTTGACTCACTCTTCCTCTATGAATAGTGCATTCAGAAGAGCCATCTCACATCTTATGGCTACCTCCTAGCTGGGATTTGCAGCTCATCCTTCATAATCAAGCTTTGTTTGCAAAGACACTGACATGAACTTGAAGCAAGTCTAAGACTTCCCACCATTATAAGTCGGGTTTTTCTTATGCCATAATAGCTCTTTAAGAATAAAATTTTAATCTCCATGAATAAATTTTACCAGTTTCCCAACAGATCAGACTCTTTCAGAAAAGAAGTGATCAGCCAGGCTTGTTGGCTCAGCCTGTAATCTTGCGCTTTGGGAGGC